>WNWK01005454.1:25000-120688 GCA_009830355.1 Cherax destructor
AATGGAAATAAAACAGTCCCCGATGACGCATCGACTTTATTAGGCTACCCTGGGTGACCTACCCTCCGGGTTAAAAATCCGAAAATCTTATATTATAAGGCTCTTAAAGCCAGGAGAGAGAGTGGACTGAGTAGCGACCAGCGAAGAGGCGGGGCCAGGAACTATGACTCGACCCCTGCAACCACATATAGATGAGTACGCACACCCCTTCCACACACACAAATACACCCCACCCCCACACACACACAAATACACCCCACCCCCACACACACACAAATACACCCCACCCCCACACACACACAAATACACCCCACCCCCACACACACAAATACACCCCACCCCCACACACACACAAATACACCCCACCCCCACACACACACAAATACACCCCACCCCAAAAACACACACACAATACACCCCACCCCCACACACACACAAATACACCCCACCCCCACACACACAAATACACCCACCCCACACACACACAAATACACCCCACCCCCACACACACACAAATACACCCCACCCCCACACACTCACCATTCATACACTCCCCATCACATACTCATAAGTTAAATAGACCCTAAGCGCTGCAGTAACATCGCTCGTAGATAAGAATAGAGACTCGAGCTTAAAATATGGGAAGGATTTTTTTGGTTGTTTTAGCCTCAACCAGACTGTGGTGCTTTGGAAGAGTCTCTGCAGAGAGCCATGTTCTTGTGTACATGCATAGAAAACGGAGAGCAGGATTCAAGTCTGCCATTCCCATAAAGAAAAGCGTTCGACAATTTATTGCATATTTATTGCAATCTAATTAGCGGGTTGTGCTTGAAGCAATATATCTTCTGAAGCATTAATCGCCACTTATTATCATGAACAGCAAGAAGAACTCATTAAAATCTTAGTAATGACTACGTGATTGTTTGATTGTTGATGCAAAAGGAGCAATACCCTCTAACTTGCTGAAAAACGCTCAGTGTTTTACTCAGCAAGAATTATATAGAAAAAAAATAGCAAAATGCAATGGTACAAACTTCCCTTTTCTCTGAAAATATCCACACACACACACACACACACACACACACACACACACCTGGTCAAGCACGTAAAGAAACTAGAGAAAGTGCAAAGGTTTGCGACAAGGTTAGTTCCACAACTCAGGGGTCTGTCCTATGAAGAAAGGCTGAGGGAAATAGGACTAACAACACTGGAGGAAACAAGGGTCAGAGGAGACATGATAACGACATACAAAATACTACAGGGAATCGACAAGGTAGACAGTGACAGGATGTTCCAGAGAGATAACACAGAAACAAGGGGACACAACTGGAAGATGAAGACTCAGATGAGTCAAAGGGATGTTAGGAAGCATTTCTTCAGCCATAGAGGAGTCAGGAAGTGGAATAGTCTAGAGAAAGACATAGTGGAGGCAGGAACCATACACAGTTTTAAGACGAGGTATGATAAAGCTCATGGAGCAGGGAGAGCAGATACCCAGTAGGGGGCAGCACAGAGGCGGGGCTAGGAGCTGAGTCTCGACCCCTGCAACCACAATTAGGTGAGTACAATTAGGTGAGGTGAGTACACAACGAACCAGCAAGGCTGGACCTTGTATTCACCCTGAATTGCTCAGATATCGAGGACATAACACACGAGAGCCCCCTGGGAGTTAGCGACCATATGGTGCTGAGCTTTGAGTACATAGTAGAGCTACAGGTGGAGAGGGAAAACGGTGCTGAAAGAGACATACCAGACTATAAAAGAGGGGACTACACGGGTATGAGGAATTTCCTGCAGGAGGTTCTGTGGGAAAGGGAAATGGAAGGACAGTCAGTAAATGAAATGATGGAATACGTAGCGACAAAGTGCAAGGAGGCAGAGGAACGGTTTATACCGAAAGGAAAAAGATTAAATGGGAAGACCAGAAAGAGCCCCTGGTTTACCCAAAGATGCAGGGAGGCAAAGACTCAGAGTGCCAGAGAATGGAAAAGGTACAGAAGGCAAAGAACCCAAGCAAACAAGGAGATTAGTCGAAGAGCTAGAAACGAGTATGCACAGGTACGGAGGGAGGCCCAGAAACAGTACGAAAACGACATAGCATGGAAAGTCAAGTCTGACCCGAAACTAATGTACAGTCACATCAGAAGGAAGACAACAGTCAAGGACCAGCTGATAAGGCTGAGGAGGGAAGATGGGGAACTCACAAGTAATGATCAAGAGGTATGTGAGGAGCTCAACTCGAGGTTTAGGGAAGTATTCACAGTGGAGGCAGGATGGCAGCTGGGTAGACAGGACGGGGTGCGTCACCAACAAGGGATGTATCGAGTGCTGGAGGGCATACACACATCTGAGGGGGGCGGTGAAGCAGTTACTCAGTGACCTTGATACCTCAAAGGCGATGGGTCCGGACAATATCTCCCCATGGGTCCTTCGGGAAGGAGGAGCTGAGGTTCTGAGTGTGCCATTTACCATAATTTTCAACACATCCCTTGAAACTGGGCAGCTACCTGAGATATGGAAAAAGGCCAACGTAGTCCCCATTTTAAAAAAGGAGACAGAAAAGAGGCACTAAACTACAGACCGGTGTCACTTACGTGTATAGTGTGCAAAGTCTTGGAGAAAATCATCAGGAAAATAATGGTGGAGCATCTGGAGCAGAACAGGATAATCAACGCCAGACAGCACGGATTCATGGAAGGCAAATCCTGTGTAACAAACCTCCTGGAGTTCTATGATAAAGTAACAGAGGTAAGGCAAGAGAGAGAAGGGTGGGTTGACTGCATTTTCCTGGACTGCAGGAAGGCCTTTGACACAGTTCCTCACATGAGATTAGTAAAGAAGATGGAAGACCAAGTGTGTATAACAGGAAGGGCACTGGAATGGATCAGGGAATACCTCACAGGGAGACAACAACGGGTCATGGTGCGTGATGAGGTATCACAGTGGGCGCCTGTGACGAGCGGTGTACCGCAGGGGTCAGTCCTAGGACCAGTGCTATTCTTGCTATATGTGAATGACATGACGGACGGGATAGACTCAGAAGTGTCTCTTTTCGCAGATGATGTGAAATTAATGAGGAGAATCACATCGGATGAAGACCAAGCAGGACTTCAAAGAGACCTGGACAAGCTTGACATCTGGTCTAGCAACTGGCTTCTCGAATTTAACCCTACCAAATGCAAAGTCATGAAGATCGGAGAAGGGCAAAGAAGACCGCTGACAGAGTACAGGCTAGGTGGACAAAGGCTACAAGCCTCATCAAAGGAGAAAGACCTTGGGGTGAGTATTAACGCCAAGCACGTCTCCGGAAACACACATCAACCAGATAACCGCGGCAGCATATGGGCGACTGGCAAACCTAAGATTAGCGTTCCGTTACCTTAACAAGGAATCGTTCAAGACACTGTACACCGTGTACGTCATGCCCATACTAGAGTATGCAGCACCAGTCTGGAACCCACACCTGGTCAAGCATGTCAAGAAATTAGAGAAAGTGCAAAGGTTTGCGACAAGGCTAGTTCCACAACTCAGGGAACTGTCCTATGAAAAAAGGTTGAGGGAAATAGGACTAACAACACTGGAGGACAGAAGGGTTCGAGGAGACATGATAACGACGTACAAAATACTGCGGGGAATCGACAAGGTAGATAGTGACAGGATGTTCCAGAGAGGGAACACAGAAACAAGGGGACACAACTGGAAGCTGAAGACTCAGATGAGTCAAAGGGCTGTTAGGAAGCAATTCTTCAGCCATAGAGTAGTTAGGAAGTGGAATAGTCTAGCGAACGATATAGTGGAGGCGGGAACCATACATAGTTTTAGGACAAGGTATGATAAAGCTCATGGAGCAGGGAGAGCAGAGACCCAGTAGCGGACAGCGCAGAGGCTGGGCCAGGAGCTACTACTCGACCCATGCAACCACAAATAGTTGAGTACACACACACAACACACACACACAGTAGAAATTTGAGGAGATAAGAAACATGGACAGATCTCATGACCTGGTGAAGAACATTAGATTAACAGAGCGACATTACAAGTCTTAGGGAAGACAGCAGAGGGCTGGGAGGACAAAACTACAGCTGCTGGTTCTAAGACATTTCAACCACAAGAAAACAGATTGCGAGAATTGGGATCCACGCAGGAGGTCGGAAACATTAAGAGCAAAACTGGTGGAGATAGTAATGAAAAATCTCAGGACCAAACATATCAAAGAAACTTCAAGAAAGTGGGCAGAAGATGAACCAGCTTGACTTAACCTGCTTTTCACTTCGAGTGAATCTGACAGAAGAGATATTAAATATGGTCTATGGTCTGCCTGAAATGCCCCGGTCATGGTAGTGGCTTTCTTTGTACCAAACAAATTATAAAATGTAATCACACACTGTAACCTTTGCAAAGAAATAAATTTTGTTTATCACTGAGTCCTAGTGCCAGGCCGTACTCCAGCGACCTAGTGCCAGGCCGTACTGCAGCGATCTAGTGCCAGGCCGTACTTCAGCGACCTAGTGACAGGCCATACTCCAGTGATCTAGTGCCAGGTCGTACTCCAGCGATCTAGTGCCAGGCCGTACTCCAGTGATCTAGTGCCAGGCCGTACTCCAGCGACTAAGGACTGGTGATCCCGCAGATTACCCTTGATTTTTTGCTAGAAATGGGAAGGGAGAGGAGGGCAAATAATAAATCAAGCTACAGAAGAGGCAACTAAGTAGGTATGAGAAATTTTCTAAAAGGAATCCGGTGTGTTAGGACCAGTGTTATGACCACTACTGTCCTTAACAGACGTAAATGACCTGCCAGAGGAGACCGAATCCCATGTTTAGTTATTTTCAGATGACATGAGCATGTTCACCAGAGCATGAACGAGACCAAACAGTGCATTCAGGGTCATGCATGGCCAGTTGCCCTTCAAACATGGAGCTTAGGCTGGCAGAAGCTCTCTTTACCTATCATTTTAAGACGAACATCGGCATTTGCCAAAACTCCTAGAAACTCTTATGCCTTTAGTAATAAACTAATATCTTTTTATTGTTTTTATGTCTTACTTTTAAAAAAAATGTATATTTTAAACATTTAGTTTGTAATAATAGATCTGTCTAATATTAAAGACCTGATAATATAAATAGTTGTTTTTCGAAACGCTCAGTGACTACGTTTACACACTCATTGATTCTACAGTCCGTTATAGGACTACACTTTCCTCTTACACAGTCGATTGCTGTTGTGTATATATGTACTCACCTATTTGTGGTTGCAGGGGTCGAGTCATAGCTCCTGGCCCCGCCTCTTGACTGATTGCTACTAGGTCCTCTCTCTCCCTGCTCCATGAGCTTTATCAAACCTAGTCTTAAAACTATGTATGGTTCCTGCCTCCACTACGTCGCTCTCTAGGCTATTCCACTTCCTGACAACTCTATGACTGAAGAAATACTTCCTAACATCCCTTTGACTCATAGGAGTCTTCAACTTCCAATTGTGACCCCTTGTTTCTGTGTCCCCTCTCTGGAACATCTTGTCTCTGTCCACCTTATCTATTCCTCGCAGTATTTTATATGTCGTTATCATGTCTCCCCTAACCCTCCTGTCCTCTAGTGTCGTCAGACCGATTTCCCTTAACCTTTCTTCGTAGGACAATTCCCTTAGCTCTGGGACTAGTCTTAAATGTGTGCGTGTGTGTGTGTGTGTGTGTGTGTGGAGGGGGGGGGTGCGCGCGCTCGCGCATAAATACATTTGACGCAGGAGTGAGCTGCTTGGCGAGTCAGAGTGTAGGAAGGGGTGGTGAGGAGACTCAAGGTATAGCTTGTGTGTGTGAATAACAAGTATCGCAGAGGACAGCCGGAACTCCCAGCCGAGATTTGCTTCTCAATGAGATACGTCTAAGTGAGTCCCAGCATACAGTAGTGTGCAAATTAATTGGGACAGGAGTAAATTTTGTGATATCTCATAATATGTCTTAATCTCTGACTTAATTAATGTAGTTTGGGTTATTTACTTTTCAGAAGAGTTTGCTACCGACTTCTGGCAACCATCCAGCTGCGACTCTCGTCAGTGCTACAACAGTTGTTGTTCTGCAATGTTGTTCCTGCAAGTGTGCTCCGTGAGTGAATGTGGTTAGTTTCTTTGTTTTTGAAATCTGTCAACTGCGCGAGGGTCATTAAGACCGCAATCTACGTAGACAGTAATAAGCATATTCATGTAGCGCCACCAAATTGGCAACTTTTTAAAGCACAGCCTCATTTTTTGCTTTATTCCGATATCTGAAATCTAGATATCTTAATTAGACCAACTAATTTCTATATGATAAAACTAATCAATGCAAAGACTACTCTCTCATATCCAAATAAACATTTACCCAATGAAGTCTGATGAAGAGCCTATGTCACCTTGTAATCCTTCTTGAAATTAAAGCAAATCAGACCCGAGGAACTGAAGTTTAGCCTCAGCCCGCTAGATGGTAGTGCGAGCGGTAACACGCTAATGGTTCCTGGGTGTCTGAACAACCATAACCCCACTTTTTAAGGACTTTTCCTTCACAAACTCTTTTGCAGGCTGTCTAATTTCAAGAAGGACATGACTGCGTTGTGTCCTCCCTCGCCCAGCATCCAGAGACAGCGTCGCTCTACTCCCGCAACTGAACTGCTTCTGTCTACCTTTCATCTCATATGTTAATAATAAAACTACAAAGCCCAAAGGGTTTCATAAGCTAATTGAGTTTCATACCAATTAAGTACATCAGGTCCGCAATCTACGTAAAAATTAATATTAAGAAGTAAACTCTAAGTTTGGGTTCAAATTCAACTTCTGTTGTACACATGTACACTGGGAGATGCACATTTATTTCTCACCAAAATTTAGATATCCTCTGTTGCTTTGTTGACATATTCTCTGCTTCACTATAACCAAAATGTGATGCTTGTGTCTACCATGATAATAATTCTACGGTCACTCGCCCCATCAGTCTCCATTCACCAATGTTTAATGCGCTTTGCCACAAGATGGTTTGTTCACTGCATTAACTGGCATGCTATTGAATCGCTTCTTTATCGTCCCTAACTACCTTGAGTTCCCTAAGTAGCTTACTCTTAAATTCACGTGGATGTCTTACCTAATAACGGCAATCATTCTTAAAGCACCATCGTCTCTGAAATAAAAAAAATAATATTTTCCGACGTCATTACAAAATATTATCTCTTGAAGTCATTATTTTATCCTAAATGGGGAAGCATATTTCCTTCACTTTACATCTAATCGATCATTAGGCAGAGATAATTTAGTTTTTTATATTTAACCCATTTTACGGCATTACTGATTCGTAGGCGTTTGTTCAGTCGTAGGTATCTCTCCTTGGAGCTTCTTAGATAACTCGTGAATACAGAGTTGTTATCGTGTATCCCCAAGAGAACAGTAGTTAGCGAGGTTACATAACTCGCATAACTGACTATGGCGTACTAGAGACGCCAGGTACAGAAGTGAAAACAGAGAAAAAGCAATCAGTGTACATATCTTGTGGATTTCATCTTACACTGAATTACTCCCACATGATAAAGCCGACGAATTAGTCAAAGAAAGAATTTTTAAGGAAGAAGTTAAATATAATCTGTGTGTAACACGTTGTAAATAATATTAACAGACATATGAATGATGGAATTATTTTATTTTAAAGATCGCAGTTATTTTAATTCAGAATAACACTAATTCCAGATATATTTACTCTTATTACTCTTCCTTCTTTTCTCTCTCTCTCTCTCTCTCTCTCTCTCTCTCTCTCTCTCTCTCTCTCTCTCTCTCTCTCTCTCTCTCTCTCTCTCTCTCTCTCTCTCGTCTTATTTCTCCTCCCTCGTCACAGATACTTTTTACCACTACGTCACCGTCTCCTCAACAACACTTTCATCAATTTCATTTTTTCTTATCACTTTCACTGTCGACCAGACTCCAAGCAGGATTTTTTTTTGCGGTGTTCAGCTAATGCGGTTTCTTCTTTATGTTTTTTCTTTCATTTACTGTCTCCTTATCTCTTACTCTCCCCCTACCCTCCCCTGTCCGACTTTATACTTATGCTCTTCCTACCTCGTCATCTGCCTTATGCTATTCATTTTCTTACTTGTTATTATCACGTCTACGTCGTCTGCTTCCTATTATTCGCATTTCTCTTCGTCACATCTACGTCTCTAACTTCTTAATTATCTGGAAGACGTCTTAGGTTACCTCATATGAAGATACTTTTTGTAAGGTCTCCAAACACATTTAATTTTACCCTAATCACCGATTTGAATCAACGGTGTTGTGCTCCAGCACCTGGGTCAGCCATCTTCAATTAACGACGTTAAAATAACCATCGAATTATCTTTTCAATACAAATTCCTCACTGCTCCTCGCCATTCTTGAACCATTGTCTTGAACCCTCCCAAGATGAAGGTTCAGTCACTGTCTACAATGACTGTGCCCAAGGGTATTCTATATGCTTCCATTATTTATTTTCTTGGTCTACATCCCTCCTGGGGCATGATTTCAAGATCGTGTGGTGTATGTGTTTGTATGTGAATTGTCGTGCTTTATGTATACGTGTGTATGTGTGAATAAGTGTATTAGTACGTGTGTATGTCTGTTATTCTGTGTGTGTGTCTATTATTCTGTGTGTATGACTGTATGTATGTGTATATGTTTGTGTGCGTTTGTGTGTGTGTGTGCTTGTGTGTGTGTGCGTGTGTGTGTGTATGTGTATGTGTGTGTGTGTGTGTGTGTATTTGTATCTTTGTGTATGTATATGTGTGATTTATATTTTCTTATGGCTTGTTATACCTATTTTTGAAACTGTATAATGAGTTTACCTTCACCACTTAATTAAGTCTCTCCCGATATGCCCTTAGCAGTTATAAGTTGATCAAGTCTTTGTTTAGGTCGTCCCTTTGTTCCTCTTCTCATTATAGTAGTTTCATCTCGAGTATAGTGTTAGCAGTATTGTGAACCTTCGACCCTTTACGAGCTTTTGTATTTGTTAGGCCAGCTGAGGGCTCCACACTGAGGACGCTTACTCGGTGTATAAATTTCGGAAGAATTCTTTGTTCAAGTTCCTAAATGTTCTCCTGAGGTTTCCCTTCAATATGTTGCTGATGTTATACAATTTATGAGTACCTCTGGTGATATGTTGAGTGTAACACTAACCCCAGGTTCTTGACTTTGACATTTACAGCTTCTATACTGCTAGGTTATACTCTCTGTCCGGTCTTCCCCTCATTTTCGTTAATCTGCATTTGTTTGGCTTGAACTCTGTGAGCCATTTGTTAGAATACATCAGCAGCCTGGACCGGTAGGCCTACGGCAGTCTGGCTCTATTTCTATATTCTTAAGCAAACTTATTAGTGATATTCACCTTCATCTCATAGTGATTTAATGTCTGATCTAACATCTTCACCTTTCCTGGTTCATCTTCGTTTCATAGTAATTCAATTTCTGGTCTAACATCTTCACCGTTGCTGGATCATCTTCGTATCACAGCGATACAATGTCTGCTCTAACATCCTCACAATTCCTGGAAGCGATTTCACACACTCACTATCCTCAAGGTTCCACTAACAAGTCTTCATTCGGTGGAAAACAAAACATATTTTCTTGAGCCTGGTTCTCAAAGGTCGCACCATATCTGCCAAGAATAACCAGGATACAGGATAGTTTTAATGCTGTACCGTCGAGGAGCAGAATTATTCCAGATAATGACGTGATTGCCATGAAATTTGTTATCATCAAGGAAATAATCCCTCATGAATATGGCTGAGACACACTGGGAATAATCTTGGCAGCGTTTGCTCATGTACGAAACAAGTGTGGTAGCGAGAACAATGTACCAGGTAACTATGACAGCGAGAATACACTAAGAGATAGCTACTCTGCAGTGAACACTGTACTACCAGGTAACTATAATAGCGTGAACACTGTGTAGACATTACAATGAAGATATAGCTGCGGCTTTAGTATCTTGTTCTTTCGTGCGTGTTTTATCTTCTCTCTGACAACCTGAAATTTGCGTCACGTTATTCAAAGTTAAAGTTGCGTTAACTCAACACTTCCTTAACTGTGGGAACTTTTCTAGCTTAAAGCTATGAAAATAATTTCTTCTATTTATTAGACTTTGGTTGTTATAGATGTGAATCATAAACTTTAAATATCCACAGTAACAAAGGCGTTGTTCTGGAATTAATTCTATACAAAAGAGTCTCTTTTATTACAGTGATTTGATAATGGTTAAGTATGGAGCGAAACGTCGTCTTGAGATTCCTTTCAAAAGTGTTGGTTTCTTCCACTAGGTGTGGGGACCCATAGTCTCTGTGAAATACATATAAAATAAGGCTTCAAGAAAAAAAAATCTTAGATTTCTCCTCGAGGTTGTTTAAACATTCACCTTCACCTGCCACCTCAGTTTTTATACATACAGTAAGTGTTGGTTATCTGTGATTTTTTTTTAAATCTAAGGCATTTTGACTCTTATTCTCCTTTAGAGATCCTGGAGCTGCCTGCTGAGTCATTCAACCCCTTGTGAAAAGAATTATTTTTTCTAGTCACCACTTTATATTTTTTTTACAGCATTTACAAACTAGAATCTATTTAGAGGGTTGGTTGTTTGTCTGATATTAGTTAGCAGCTGTATAGCCCTTATGGGTTTCGTGTCTTTTAGCTGTAAATTACAATGATACAAACCACTGACGGAAGATAAACACAGAGAGCATTTGAACTCACGATAAGGGATTGAATTCGAAATGTTATGCATTATTGTATAAATTTTTGCCTCATGATTTTAAATATTTATCCTTATCTACATCCCTTCCTCCCTCCACCCCCCCCCACACATCCTCCCATGGCCTGGTGGATGGGGGTCGAGTCTTAGCTCTTGAATCCGCCTATCCGCTGGTCACTTCTGGATTCGCTCTCACGTGGCTTCGTGAGCCCTGTCGTACTGATTCTTAAAGCTGTGTATAGATCCCTCCTCTACCACGTTGCTGTTCAGGTTGTTCCCAAACTATTTTGGGTAGTTCCCAAATGATCTATGGTCGTTCTCAAAATATCTTTGGTCGTTCATAAACTATCTTGGGTCACTCCCAAACTATCTTGGGTCGTTCCTAAACTATCTTGGGTCGTTCCTAAACTATCTTGGGTCGTTCCTAAACTATCTTGGGTCACTCTGCCATTAGTGAGTGTTGCTTAATACAAGTGACGGGGAGTTTGTCTAGTCATGTTCAGGGTGGTTATCGCCAGGCTGGTGCAAGTATGTGCTGTTAGGCATAGCATGTTGGTTTAAAACCTACTGTAACAACGAAACTGCAGCATTATATATATATATATATATATATATATATATATATATATATATATATATATATATATATATATATATATATATATATATATATATATGGCTCCGCTCAATCCTAATGGAGGCAGCTTCAAAATAAATCCATTCCTTCTGTTTATGAGATAGATGAGATAGATCATTCTGAATGATAAACCTTTGCTTTTGAACACTTAAAGGAATACTTGACAATATCCTCATTATACTCAGGCTGACAGAATTTTGATGGAATGGCTCATGTAAACAGCTTTTGCTTCCATAATGTAACTATTATATAGAATAGGGGAGCACCACATTAGAGATAAATGGTATAAAATTCCGACACGATGGAAAAATAAACACAAATGCATTATGATGTGCTTCTTTATTAGTAAGTTTATTCAGGTATACACAAATACAGTTACATAGATTATCATACATAGCAGCATATGTGTAGAGAACCCAGGATAACCCAAAAAAGTCAAACAAAGTGACTTATTTCCATTGGGGTCCTTTATTGACTACGTTTCGCCCACACAGTGGGCTTTATCGTCACAAGCAGATCTGTTTGCGACTATATTGTGTCTATATTTCCGTAGCAGCACATTGCTGATGTATCAAATTTTGCTAAATAAAAAGAGAACGAGGAGAGGAGAGGAGAATACGGTGAGCCAGCAGTTTCATATATACATGGAATGCGAAAATTACGAAGCACCATTAGATAACAACGTCCAAAAAATGCGTTAATAAAGCCAGTTACGCAATATTAACCCCAACGTTCATCTGTTTCCAATAATATTATTTATAAATAGTGACACATGAAAGTGCGAGAGTTAGAAAGAGTAATATACAAAGCTTAGCTTGACAGGTGAAAAGACGAGAGATGTTATACCTGGAGGGATTTCGGGGGTCAACCCCCCTTCCCCCCCGGCTCGGTAAGTGACCAGGCTTTTGTTGAAACTCTTGGATAATGAACAAAATACAAGATGCAGGCCAGGACAAATACACACGATGGGACCATTGCTGGCTAGGACCAGTACACACGATGGGACAACTACATCCAGGACTAGTGCACACGATGGGACCACTTACATCCAAGACCAGTACATACAATGGGACCACTTACATCCCGGACCAGTACATACAATGGGACCACTTACATCCTGGACCAGTACATACAATGGGACCACTTACATCCTGGACCAGTACACACAATGGGACCACTACAATACACATCCCGGACCAGTACACACGATGGGACCACTACAATACACATCCCGGACCAGTACACACGATGGGACCACTTACATCCCGGACCAGTACACACGATGAGACCACTACATCCCGGACCAGTACACACGATGGGACCACTACATCCCGGACCAGTACACACGATGGGACCACTTACATCCCGGAAGAGTACACACGATGGGATCATTGCCAGCCACAATAACACCAGTTTTTTTAACCCTACAAAACAAGCAGCCACTACACCAACTATCTGACTTCCAAGAAGAAATAAGCATTAAAATACTACCTAGTAACGTAGATGGAATACCAACTAAAACTTACGAGATAAATGAGAGACTAAAATAAAAAAAAATCCAGTAATACGAGTAACAGCCTCTAAGTTTTATCTTTCATACAATCTACAACGACGCCATTACACGACACGAGCGCCAGTTACGACGCTTCGCTGCTAATATATACCGCCCACCTGCTTTAGTGTTCGATGCAAATTTCAATATGTATAATTAGGCGAGTAAAAACATGCCGTTAGCTTGGTTGACGTGCCAGCCGTAGCAAACCTCACCATAATACCAAAAAATTAAGTCTCAGACGCGTAAGAGTCTTTGCTTGTTCACATGAGTCTGGGCTTGTTCATAGTTACTTCGTGTTTAGGTTAACATAAGAGCAACATGAAGAAAATTATTGTAAAGGATCAGTTGGTAAGATTAAAATAAACTCACGGAGAACGACAGAGTAGTTGATTCGTTGGTTCTTTGTCAGGTTTTGAAGCCCTCGACTACAGGAGGACCAACTGCATCGCCCATGATTGCTTGAACGATTATGTTCCTCTACCCCACCACAGACTGTATTATGATCCTCTACCCCACCACAGACTGTATTATGATCCTCTACCCCACCACAGACTGTATTATGATCCTCTACCCCACCACAGACTGTATTATGATCCTCTACCCCACCACAGACTGTATTATGATCCTCTACCCCACCACAGACTGTATTATGATCCTCTACCCCACCACAGACTGTATTATGATCCTCTACCCCACCACAGACTGTATTAAAATTAAGGAAACAAGTAGGAGGGAAAAAGGAGACGTGGTAAAGTGTATTAGAGTGTACTTGGCCACATTACGAGTTAAGATTCGACAGTAAACTTAGCAATTTCCTTGTATCTGCCTAAGGCTATAATATTTATATTTTAACAGAGCATAACCAATCATATAACATTAGTCGTGTCGTCCCAGCCGCCAGACCTAAGTGCAGGTAGCAAAGACGTGACAGCGCAACAACTTATCCACGATACATCCTTCAAACATGTGACGGCACGCAGAGGAAATTATCGTCCACGTCAATTTTGCCATCACAAAAGTTTAGTTCTAATTAATGAACGTGTTCGACGGAGACGTATTACATTCAACGTGTTTTTGTTTCTTCCTGGTAAATTCGGGACGGTTAATTTATTAGATCAAAAATACGGGTTTCGGAGCAGGCTCCATTTGTCAACGTCAAGGCGGTTCCCTACCAGACACATGCGATCTTTCTTTTCTCTATAACAAACAAGGAGTTCTTCAGATTCATACATAATTTGTCTCTGAAAGAACTATTACACTGAAAAGCCGACCTGCACCAAAACCTGCTTTACATCGTAATGGACATCAGAGTCAGTCTTTAAATACATGCTTTAAACTCTCCGGTTCTTTACCCACCTAGCAATTACGTTTGTGCCTGTCTTAGGAAATAAATATGGCTATCAAGCCGAGGCTCAGTTTAGTGTCCAAGACATAGAGTTTTCGGGGATACACATGCAAGGGCGGAGCGTAGGAAATCCCAGGCCTTCCAAGACTGGCGCTGATACTTAGTACTCTTGGACTAAGGATTCCAGGGACGAGTCAGGGAGTACCTGCATCCTGTCCTGTCTGGCTTATACAAGCCACACTAACCAAGTTAAGGCTATGTAACGAATAAACGATAGACAGACAGTTAAATAGAGAGACAGACAGACAGACAGAAAGACAGAGACAGACAGGCAGAAAAAGACAGAGAGAGCGAGAGATTGTGACTACTGAAGCTGTAACCTCATTTTTTATCATCCACTTTTATCCAAATCTTCATCAAAGTGTGTTGAGGAGGGTCGCGGCAGCTGTGGTCATGCTTGGCGGAGGAGAGAGCAGCTGGGGAGCAAGAAAGTGACGGAATGGGCTAAAAAAGAGAAAAAACAAAGGAAAGGGCTAGAATTTGGAAGAATAAAGAAGGGAGCAGGACAAGGTGAAGGCAGGTAGACTAACAACGTGAGGAAACTGGCAGGTTAAGACAGGAAGAAAATAAATATGATGATGCTGTGGAAGAACACAATGAAAGATGAGGTTAAGACCAAGAGAAAAATTAGTTCTCTCTCTCTCTATGGGGCATTTTTAAAATATTTTCAACTAAATTATTCCGCAATGCCATGCAACATGGTATAATTGAATCACTGTGCTCCTAACACAAAAATTCTGAATGTTTCAAGACTGTCATTTGTTAATACCCTTAGAAACCTATCAGGTAACTCATGGGTATTATTTGAAGCAAGCATTAACACCTGTGATCAGGTGCACATCATCATTCTGTGATCAGGTGCACATTATCATTCATGCCACATTCTGTAAACATGGGGAGCTGTGGATATAATAATATACAGAGAGTTTTGCTTCATCCTCTATTTTAGAGATTAAAGTAATCCTGTACACAAATAACCCGCAGGTGGGAGACTGGAACTTATGACGACGTTTCGGCTCGACTTGGGCCATTAACTAGTTACACGAAACGTTGTTATAAGTTTCAGTCTTCATCGTGCGGGTTATTTGTGTATTGTTCCAGTCAAGGTATTGTGTATTTTTATTCTTTAGTGAATTCCTATGTTTGTGTTCAGGTGAATTGTCGTCTTAACGACACAACTTATAGTCGAGAGGCCGCATGCGGTCTTCTAGGACATTAAGTGCGGCCTTCTAGGACATTAATCTTTCTACAAAATACCCGACATTTAGCAGTATATCTAATCAATGCGGACTTATTAGATTAAAGCTAACTTTAATGAGGCCTTCCAATATATGAAAGGTTCCCCACCCTCCTAGTGTATGTCTGGAGGCCTTGTCTTGTGTTACAGCCTGTATCCTGGAGACCCGCGACCCAAGACTAACCTATATTTACACAAGCACGCGCGTATATACATATATGTTTATATGAGTAGTACTGGGGACCGAGCCGGCGGCTTCACACACTGGAGTCCATGACTATACAGACTGGACCACCAAGTGAACTAAAGATTTCTTTGAGGGAAGCCCCAGAGTGATGTTCAACTCATTTTTCTATGGAGATCCTAACACTACACGGGCGTCGTGGTTACAGTATCAGAACAACTGTCTTTCATTGAACCTTGAGTTTTATCATACTCTGAAATTAAGACAATTGCTGGCCCACTCCGCACAACTGAGTACACAAACACAGACTCGCTTAATTCCATGACAAAAATTTAATAGTGTTGAAGTGATGTAGTTACCATAACCTTTCATGTGAAGGAATGTGATATTCGGTGTTTTATGTTCGCCAGTCGTATTAAACGTCTCCTGGTGAACCAGTTTCAAAGAGAAGGGGCCGTATTGTATCAAATATTTAATGGGGCACGTAAAGCTGTTTTTCTGAAGAGGCAAGAACATAGCGGCCGAGATAACCTGTTTGGTTTTTGGCCTCACTGCCATTGTGTTAATCACATTTACTACACAAAAACACTGGCTAATCTCTCCACGAAGCAGCGAAGCTTGGACGTATTTAGTTACGAAACACTGATGGTAGTTGAAAGAGTCGGGTAGAGGAAGCAGCATGTCTCCCTGGGGCACAGCATGTCTCCCTGGGGCACAGCATGTCTCCCTGGGGCACAGCATGTCTCCCTGGGGCACAGCATGTCTCCCTGGGGCACAGCATGTCTCCCTGGGGCACAGCATGTCTCCCTGGGGCACAGCATGTCTCCCTGGGGCACAGCATGTCTCCCTGGGGCAATGCAAAAAGGTTGGAGAAATTCTTCACCTTAAACAGTGCAATTAATAAACGATATATACACGATATATACTAACTCTTTTATGGCATAGTTTCTATGTCTTTTTTATATTCGTTTTCTCTTGTGTCACTGCCTACAGGATGGAGGATGCTCACAAAACAGCCGCTAACGTTCACGGGATGGATATGGGGAGCAAAATAACTGCCCTTTACGGCCAGCATTGTGAATAAATGATGCACAGAATGGAGATAAGGTACATAAGAAACTAACCGCAAAGTGCCTTGCAAGCATTCTTATCCACATCGACGGTATACACTGAACTTGTAAAGCAAATTCTCCCAGGAAAGCCAGGTAATACAGCACTACACTTTGATCTTAGCTCAAGAGAGCCGAGAACGATCAATACAGCACGAGTGCATAACTGAAGCATCACTAGTGACACCAGTCACTGCAAGAATACCATTTGCAACATATTTTCACTGGCATTCCAGCTGGGAAAGCTCCATCTTATAAAATATTTTTTTGCAGCTATACTCCAGGATGCAAAAGGTCTAAACAAGAAACCACTTGTCTATTAGCCTTGAGTTTCCATCTGCAACTTGTACACGTCCCGATCCACAGGCAGTCAGCATTGCAATGTTTCTTCACCGTGCTGCCCCAATTCACAGCTAATACAAGCATATTTGGGGGAAGCTGTTATTTGGCTAACATAATTGTACTATAGAAATTCCAGGGGATGGAAATATCAAAATGAGGTTTGCCACTGCAATGTAGACGGCCGAGAGAATTTCAGTCTTGTTCGTCTAGCAGCTTCTCCGATGAGATTGAATTAGAACCCTGCAAGAATATTGCGCAGTTTGTGTGTGATTATACATGCGCATCTACTCTGACTGACGACAGCAGTAAATGCAAACATAATGCATGGTGGAATGACAGTCAAACTGCTTACAAATAAATTAAATAAAGGGATAAAAGTGCGCCTTGCTCATTTACATTACCTCAAAACAAATGGTATTAAGAAGTAATGATTGACCCAATAATTGTGTTTAGTCAGGAATTTCATATAATTATATATACGTATATATATATATATATATATATATATATATATATATATATATATATATATATATATATATATATATATTGTGTGATGTAAGTACCATTTTCTGGCAAATAAAGCAAAATTTTCAGTACACATTTCTCATGGGGTGTTAGGAACAAGCCCATATTTTTAGACAGTGGTTAAAAGTCAACTGAAACCAGGAACTTGGGTCGACGGAAAGACGGAGCAAATGAGACGATCCAGGAGCTCACACAGAGAAAGGCACCATTGTAACCAAGGTTCTTGACACAAGGCACCATTGTAACCAAGGTTCTTGACACAAGGCACCATTGTAACCAAGGTTCTTGACACGATAAAAGCTCAGTAAGCGTAGTTGCAGACAGGAATTACAGTAGGCAGAAACCTGCGTCTTAGATTACTTGAAAACTCTTGCTCTCGAAATCGATAACATTATCACCTCTTTACTTCAGGCTATGGAACAAATTAGGGTTGTCTCTGTCAAGCTTCTGAGTTTACAATCATTCTTCTCCTAACTGCCCACGATGCCAAACTGCGGTTGAAACTGCTGCTGCTGCTGCTGCTGCTAAGCATTATATTATTAATCACTCAGACAGCTTGTTAGCTCAGCTGTAAGTGCAGTTCTCCATTAACGACCCTAATCAGCTATTAGTACTACTAGATGTGTCATGTTAACACCCACACTTTGTCTTACTCTGATTTAGGAGAAATAGTTTTGGGTGTACCTCTCGCGAAACAGAAGCCTTACCAGTAAATTACAGGTTGCTTCAACTTACACTATGTGTTATCAGGAAACAAAACATCAGCAAGCCATCATTTATAAGGAAAATTACCCCAAAACAACTAGCAATTATTATTCTTTTATCCAGCCAGTTTTCAACCACATGAATTCACCGCACTACAATTCGCGCAACTGTGATATTTTATCCACGTCTTGAGTATGTTTTGCTACGTAAGACTCCACCTGCAACACATATATGTGACTTAGATTCCTTCACTTGAGTTTTTTTTTAATCCAAAATCTGTATAGCATTATAAAAAAAATCATATAGAACTGGATTTTTATGTTTTCATATGACAATAAATTTAAGTTCAATAACAAATCTGTATGACCGTAAAAAAAAAATTGATATATTGAGCAAATGGAAGGTGAATTTACTGCTGCATTTCTTTGTGGAAAACAAGCAAGTGAAGATGTATGGAATATGGAAAATATTATGTGAGAAAGATGGATCTTCCTCAACTACGCAAAACCGATGGCAGTCACAGTTTCTAGAAGTAATTAGCTTGCAACTCCGGTCAGATGGCAAGCCAGTGGTGTGGGACTACACATGCGCAGCCACACTGGCTGACAGCCCTGCAACACGATGAAGGAGGTGCAGCCGCCAGGAGCCACAACAGTTCATGAAATACAATAGACTTGCATTGATTCAAAGAAACTCGGCTCATGGGGAAAAGCGCACATCTAAACATTGTAAGAATGAATCAAAAGAGACTCATTAGAAAAACTAAAGCTTTCAGAGCAGTTAGTTATCAGTTCCAGCGTCTTAGTATTGCATTTCATATTGGTAATTCCTGTTGTTACCTGGACACACCCCAAACTCTGAAGAGCTAAATGAAGTATCTGAAATGTAATTCCTGACAAAAACATCTTTCTGCTTTTACATGCAATGTATCTTTTTTGTTTTTACCATATTACTCAAGGTATATACGTATGTATGTATGTATGTATGTATGTATGTATGTATGTATGTATGTATATATATATATATATATATATTGGTCGTTGGTGAAGATATTGGTAAAGCACATAAGGGTGATTCGATTAGATGTGATTCGCCAGAATTGACCTGGTCCGTCTTGTCCCGTTGGTGGCCGGGCGAGTGCATGAGGGTGAGATCTTTCTATATACACAATGTTCGTGTTTATGCCAGTCCAGAGAACAATGGAAGGGTTAACTGATTATCTGCAGGTGTTGCCAACAAGAGGGTCATCACCACTTTCACTTACCGTAACCCCCCAACACATACTGGTAACACTTGTTATGCCTTAGAGATATAACTTTCTCTTGCGTGTAGATTAAATATTGCATCTTAATGCTGTTCAAAAAAAATCTGAGAATACGAAAAATGAAATTGCATGCACAGATTTCCCTCATTCACATATATTCGTTTTCGTAAATAACCCGCAGTTAGGGGAGGAAAATTACGACAATATATCGACAATGGTCCAGAACGGACCGAAACGTCTCCATACTTTTCTACTCATAAGTGCGGATTATTTGTGAACTGTTCCAGTCATGGTATTGTGGGTTTTATTATTCTTCTGCACATTTTTTAAATCTTATATTAAGCTGTTCACGAGAAGTTTCAGCAAACACTATTTTCAACTCCTTCTCTTTATTAATGATGAAGTCAAGACACTAGAGCCATATAGGCATCTTATTTGAACTAACATTAATAACAAAGGTTCATAGTGTAATCCCACGTTAAAGCCTAGTCTCGTCCACTATATTGTTAGGTATAAAAACGCCGTAGCAAGACGAGATCAGCGTCATTAATATTTTTTTTACTAAGCTTTCAAAATTTAAGTTTTAACTTTTATTTCCTTCACCAGATATACATACATATAAATAAATAAATAAATAAATAAATAAATAAATAAATAAATAAATAAATAAATAAATAAATAAATAAATAAATAAATAAATATATAATAAATAAATATATAAATAAATATATAAATAAATATATAAATAAATATATAAATAATATATATATATATATATATATATATATATATATATATATATATATACAGTTATGTACACTATGTACAGGAGTTGAATATAAGTGTACCACACGGTGACAAAGAATGGCCAGAGAGAGAGAGAGAGAGAGAGCACCATAATCAACCAGCTTCTAGGCAAGTCTGGCAAATGCTGACTGCGAGTGAACCACATCGCCTCAGCACTTGGCGGGCTCGCCTGTGATTGGACAATGAACCAAGGTATTGATTTAAAGCTGGTTGGGAGGCAGCCTATATGGGAGTGTGTACATATGCCGAATAAATTGTAACACTCTTTGCATGCCACATTAGGTAAAAGGACACAAGTGCAACTTGTGTGACATTTTACTGTAGCAACGTTTCGCTCTCCAGGAGCTTTGTCAAGCCGTTACAGAACACAGAGGGTATATATAGGTACCACGTGAGGTGAACTGCAGTAGGTCTACTGGCGCATGTTGTAGATGGTAGTAGTAGTAGCATTGACAGTAGTAGCATCTACAGAGACGAGTTACTCTCAAAGAACAACACTTCTCCAAAGTGTAGGTAATTTGTGATACGAAGCTAATTTTTACGAAGAATGAGGAGACGCTCGAATTAATATCGGTTATTTGAGGTGTACCTTGACGACAAACACGACGAGGCGCTAAACTTACAGATACAAACACACCAGGGAAGCATACTTTAGGCACATCTTTAAGAATAAGCATAATGAGGCCTACGCAAATAGAAGCGACTGAACATGGTCACGATCAGGTATGAGTCATAGCCTAGAACTATGAAATCTACCTCCACATGTACAAACAGCTAAGTACACGGAGCAGCTAGGAACACGGAGCAGCTAGGAACACGGAGCAGCTAGGAACACGGAGCAGCTAGGAACACGGAGCAGCTAGGAACACGGAGCAGCTAGGAACACGGAGCAGCTAGGAACACGGAGCAGCTAGGAACACGGAGCAGCTAGGAACACGGAGCAGCTAACTAAATTTCAGAGCGTCCCACATTTACCTGAGAGTTTAACTGAAAGAAAAAAAAAAGTTCACTTTTTTTTCTGTTTTTGAAATATTTTGTTGGAGACTCGATAAAAGGTGTCTGAGCACCAGACGTGAAATAATAAATTCACAAAATGCTCCACAGTTGTTCTTATTACTGAACAAGTTGTGAAATAACGTTCCACCGTAGAATCCTGGTTTATTATGCAAATGTAACGTTCTTGGGGAAAAATTCTGGTACATAATCCAACACGGGAAATTATATATAAGAGAAAATGAGCCTTAATAGATCCCCTGTGTCAAAATACACAGCGAAAGTATATATTTAAAATCGGGTCATCGCACGAAGGAAAGGTGAATGCAAAAATATGATACGGGTTACACACTTCCCTTCACTGGCCATTACACAAGCAATGCACATCACTGAAGATTTTGATGCCACATGATGTTGATGGTGCTAATATCCACGCGGAAAATAACCTCACGTAGATGTTTTTTTCTTAAATTGTTCTGCCAGAGCTGCTAGTTTACCATGTACGCTACACCCATCCTGTGGAACGCTAGCACATGAACACAATGAGACACAAGGCCTACGAATTATGCCCCAAAAAAAAGGTTCAACAGGAGTACATCTGGATATATATCTATAATTTATGTCTAATCTGTTGTAAACAAATTTAGAATATTTGCTTAATATGTTTTGTATCTTATTTTAACTCACTAAAGTCTTGTAGTCTGTGAGTAACGATCTGCAACGACGATAAGTCATTAAAAGAACAGCAAGCTTTTATTGTGATATGACAAAGTCGCACACAGAGCGAAACGTCGTCACAATAAGAGCCCTGCACCTGGGTGATCATTAATCGGGCCGATATTATCAGATGAAGGATTGAGCCTTCGTCACTCTGCATGCTGAACGACCAACACGGGTTCACGTCGAAAAATATAATACAATACACAGTGTTAAAACCCAGTGTTAATGCGGGACGTATGAACGTTCGCTTAGCAACGACCTCTACTGGAAGGTCACCACGATCCTAGACGGGAATACCTTTCCCCGTGATCCTGAGATAAATCAAAGCCTTGTCTTACTTCACGGCAAAAATGGACTGTTGTAATCCAGATGATCTATCTAGTTTACGTAAAATTACTGGCATTAACCTTAATAACGTATGATTACTCATAGTTACTAAATAAACCTTAATGATGCAAGAGTGTCATTAATTATTAAATAAAATAATGTAATTAGAGCCTCTTTAGAGACATTAAAATTAGTATAGCTCGAGGAAAGGGGATGGGAGGGGAATACGGAAAGCGTAGGTCTTGGGGACCTGGTCTGGTAACAGCCTAATATTAATTGATTATAATCATAGCTATAATTTTTAAAGGGGTAGACCCGTAGCTCCAGCTACAGGTCATTATATGACTAAGACCCGCGTCAGGAAATACTTCTTCTGTTTCTGGTCTGGTCTGCATCTCAGTGCTAATTTGGTCTCCTTGCCTTACCTACCCCTGAGAGAGCTGAGCGCCGGGATACTGACGGAGACGCAAGACTTCCTATCTTGGTGGGTTGGTTTAATGGGGTTTAGAGCCTATCTGCACGTAACCTTCTCATCACAAGACTAGAATACTCTAATCCCTTAAAATAGAGTTTAAAATGAGCTCACAGCATGTATACGCTGAGAGAAATACTCATCTCGGTGTATATATTTTGTAGGTGTGTATTTCAAGCTTATACCTACATGCAGGTTGTGTTGACTCTCAGATGTGTGTATCTACGTTATTTTTAGTTATTTTAAATTATTTTTAGTTATTTTAAATTTTTTTAATTTATTTTAAATTATAAATAATTTTAATATTTTGTAAGTCATTTTAAATTAAAGTTTAAAGTTATTTTAACTCATTTTAAGTTACTTTGGGTTATTTTAAATAATTATGAACTATTTTACTTTATTGTAATTCATTTTAAATTGAAGTTTACATTATTATAACTCATTTTAAGATATTTTTGGGGGATATATCACTCTAATCACACAGTGTTTTTTTTTCTTGAGGGGGAATATATCAGCCTACATAAACCTATATATATATATACAAACACTGATCTCTGGCCGACGGAGACTCGAACCTACGAACCTCATGACAAGGTACGCAGTGCTTTACCGACCGTACCACACTGGTCCAATACCTTGGCATCCAGCTCTCGCTAGACGTTGATCCAAGGCAGCCAGCTTTCAGGCAGGAAGGCTTACAGCTTTTCATCTCATCCCCTGCATGCATCGACACAACTAGAGATTTTTACATTGCTAGGAATTCGCAAGAGCAGGCGAAATATTCACAAACACTGTTCGTAGGTTCGAGTCTCCGTCGGCCAGAGATCAGTGTTTGTGAATATTTCGCCTGCTCTTGCGAATTCTACTATATATATATATATATATATATATATATATATATATATATATATATATATATATATATATATATATATATATATATATAAAATAGATATATATATATATATATATATATATATATATATATATGTATGTATGTATGTATGTATGTATGTATATATATATATATATATATATATATATATATATATATATATATATATATATCTTTGACATATTGTACCATTGTATTCATGTTCATGTTTGTGTTTTCTATAAATGTATTCTGTCTATTAATAAAGCATTTATATGTATGTATGTGTGTATATAGGATGGGTGGTAGGAGAAGTGGAATATTCAAATGGCTTCAGGAAGAAATCCAAATATTCTTCCTTGAAGCCTTTTTATCCACTTCTCCGAGGCTATGGGTCCCACAATTTGCACCAGAGGTGGACACCATCCTATATATATATATATATATATATATATATATATATATATATATATATATATATATATATATATATATATATATATATATATATATATATGCAAGACAACCACTATGAAAAAATAGAAGAATTCCAAGCGCTTGGAATTCTTCTATTTTTTCATAGTGGTTGTTTTGCATATTTTGATATCACCTGTTTACTGTGATCTTTTTGCATATATATATATATATATATATATATATATATATATATATATATATATATATATATATATATATATATATATATATATATATATATATATATATATATATATATATATATATGTATATATATAACCACAAGGAAATTCACATCACGGTCCGGCAGTGAGTTGTCTAGTCGAACTCACAGTGAGAGGTCAGACTGCTTATTTACACTTTATCTTTCCCACCACCACCGCCGTCAGCCAGACCAGACCGTCTTGCATCACAAACAATCGTAAGCTGTCTGTTTGTCATTTCACTGTTGTGGGTTAATTATTAGCATAAACTGAGTAATAAAATTTAATCTAGCATAAAAAAAAATATTTCGTTTATGTTTAGGTTTATGGAAAACTAGAAACTCAAAAGCAGTATACTGAGATCCTTTGTTGACGACGTTTCGCCCACACAGTGGGCTTTATCTAGTCACAGTCTGATTTTCTGTTATAAAGTTGGTAAATTACCGGAATGACAAACCTCTTGAAGAGCGAAACGTTGTCACAGTAAGACGTTTCATTAGTTGCACTTGTGTTCTCTTCTAATATATTTCCTGTTCGTGACTTGATGGAGCCAACTGTGTGAGCAAAACGTCTTCAGTGTGAAGGATAACATTACACTGAAGGAACAGGGACCTTGAGTGTACTACACTGGAGGGGACACAGGCTGTAAGTGAAAAGTAGAACATTGTCCATCGTGTAACAAGGAAGAACAGCTTCTCATAGAACTAAGAACACCTGGAGTATACCTGGAGAAGATTTCGGGGATCAACGCCCCCGCGGCCCGGTAATCTTTAGTGTACTGATGTCTTATTTTATATGATAGTCAAATAATGAAAAAAGATACAAATGTTCCCCAGTGCATTATGAACATAATCAAGACTCGTACATGGAGAGAAGCAATGCAGGTACACTAGTAACATAATCAAGACTCATACCTGGAGAGAAGCAATGCAGGTACATTAGCTACATAATCAAAACTCATACCTGGAGAGACGCAATGCAGGTACATTAG
Organism: Cherax destructor; assembly: GCA_009830355.1. NCBI lineage: Eukaryota > Metazoa > Arthropoda > Malacostraca > Decapoda > Parastacidae > Cherax > Cherax destructor. The sequence goes on from WNWK01005454.1 coordinate 50,560, forward strand.
CTACATAATCAAGACTCATACCTGGAGAGAAGCAGTGCAGGTACACTAGCTACATAATCAAGACTCATACCTGGAGAGAAGCAGTGCAGGTACACTAGCTACATAATCAAGACTCATACCTGGAGAGAAGCAGTGCAGGTACACTAGTAACATAATCAAGACTCATACCTGGAGAGAAGCAGTGCAGGTACACTAGTAACATAATCAAGACTCATACCTGGAGAGAAGCAGTGCAGGTACACTAGTAACATAATGAAGACTCATACCTGGAGAGAAGCAGTGCAGGTACACTAGTAACATAATGAAGACTCATACCTGAGAGAAGCAGTGCAGGTACACTAGTAACATAATGAAGACTCATACCTGGAGAGAAGCAGTGCAGGTACACTAGTAACATAATGAAGACTCATACCTGGAGAGAAGCAGTGCAGGTACACTAGTAACATAATGAAGACTCATACCTGGAGAGAAGCAGTGCAGGTACACTAGTAACATAATGAAGACTCATACCTGGAGAGAAGCAGTGCAGGTACACTAGTAGCATAATCAAGACTCATACCTGGAGAGAAGCAGTGCAGGTACACTAGTAACATAATGAAGACTCATACCTGGAGAGAAGCAGTGCAGGTACACTAGCTACAAGATCCAGACTCATACCTGGAGAGAAGCAGTGCAGGTACACTAGTAACATAATCAAGACTCATACCTGGAGAGAAGCAGTGCAGGTACATTAGTTACATAATCAAGACTCATACCTGGAGAGAAGCAATGCAGGTACACTAGCTACAAGATCAAGACTCATACCTGGAGAGAAGCAGTGCAGGTACACTAGTAACATAATGAAGACTCATACCTGGAGAGAAGCAGTGCAGGTACACTAGTAACATAATGAAGACTCATACCTGGAGAGAAGCAGTGCAGGTACACTAGTAACATAATGAAGACTCATACCTGGAGAGAAGCAGTGCAGGTACACTAGTAGCATAATCAAGACTCATACCTGGAGAGAAGCAGTGCAGGTACACTAGTAGCATAATCAAGACTCATACCTGGAGAGAAGCAGTGCAGGTACACTAGTAACATAATGAAGACTCATACCTGGAGAGAAGCAGTGCAGGTACACTAGTAACATAATGAAGACTCATACCTGGAGAGAAGCAGTGCAGGTACACTAGTAGCATAATCAAGACTCATACCTGGAGAGAAGCAGTGCAGGTACACTAGTAACATAATGAAGACTCATACCTGGAGAGAAGCAGTGCAGGTACACTAGTAACATAATGAAGACTCATACCTGGAGAGAAGCAGTGCAGGTACACTAGTAACATAATGAAGACTCATACCTGGAGAGAAGCAGTGCAGGTACACTAGTAACATAATGAAGACTCATACCTGGAGAGAAGCAGTGCAGGTACACTAGTAGCATAATCAAGACTCATACCTGGAGAGAAGCAGTGCAGGTACACTAGTAACATAATGAAGACTCATACCTGGAGAGAAGCAGTGCAGGTACACTAGTAACATAATGAAGACTCATACCTGGAGAGAAGCAGTGCAGGTACACTAGTAACATAATGAAGACTCATACCTGGAGAGAAGCAGTGCAGGTACACTAGTAACATAATGAAGACTCATACCTGGAGAGAAGCAGTGCAGGTACACTAGTAGCATAATCAAGACTCATACCTGGAGAGAAGCAGTGCAGGTACACTAGTAACATAATGAAGACTCATACCTGGAGAGAAGCAGTGCAGGTACACTAGTAACATAATGAAGACTCATACCTGGAGAGAAGCAGTGCAGGTACACTAGTAACATAATGAAGACTCATACCTGGAGAGAAGCAGTGCAGGTACACTAGTAACATAATCAAGACTCATACCTGGAGAGAAGCAGTGCAGGTACACTAGCTACAAGATCAAGACTCATACGGTTAGGTTTCATACATTAAATAAGGACATCTGTCAGCCTGGGCTTGGAGAGTACAGTACAGTAGTGAGATGGGAAGGTAATAATAAGGGGGATGATGATAATAATAATGACTAAGATTTCAACACATGTGCATCTCGTCACAATCAATGCCATCTTCAGCAAATTTCTATAAAAAAAACTTTCATAACTTTAGGCGGTAATTTTAGCAAGCGATGATTACACAGTGACAAGCAAACATGACAGTTGTGTCCCGACCTGTGTATCAGGGAAGACCAAAAGCTCCAGCTGCGGGTCATCATATGACTAAGACCCGCTCCAGGAAATACTTGTCCTGTTTCCTGACAAACATTATACCAGGGAAGACGGGACGGAGAGAGCAGGAAAGAGTGTGTTTCCTCAACACATTTAACCCACTTATAGTCGTCCCCTGCAAGGCAAAGAAGCGTAATCCACACTAACGTAATCACTATTCAGCTGAGAGATGTGAAACTGCAGTCGTACAAATCGCCAGCCTTACACATCATTACCATCAGTTATACTAGCGACTCCCTGTCATACGTGTGTCATTACACCACCAGTCACATACACCCCAAAAATTACAAAACATAAACTGCCGAATAAACGATCTCAAACGTGATAACCCTCCGCATCATTTTTGATCATCTTATTTCTCCGCTGAGAGAAGCGATGTGCACTTTACTACGTGACAATAATTCAAGGCAGGAATAAATCGTGAACGTGTGTGAATTGCTGCCTCCAACTATATAATCAATGAACCAAATAAAAATACACAAAAACAGTAATAAATAAAAACTTCGCACGTTTAATGTCTCAAGCATGTTGCATGTAATTCACCTCTACCTTGCAATATGTGCTGCAAGTAATATTACTACTAAAATATTGATAATATATTCTTACTTTCTTGACAAAATAAATCTCTACGTTGAGAAAAAAATAAGATAAGTTTAATTCTAATACGCACTAGCGACTTGTAGAAACACATTTTAGGTTACGTAAGGTTTGTACAGGAAACAGGACAAGTGTTTCCTGACGCGGGTCTTAGTCAGATGATGACCCGCAGCTGGAGCTTTTGGTCATCTGACCGAGGATTTCCGCTTTCTTACCCCTCCACCCCTTTAAAAACTTATAATTATGACTATAACAATTAGGTGGTCATAACATTTTGAAAATAAGGTAATGAGCTGTCTAGCATATCATCCACAAAACTTGTGAACATAAGACAAACTTTGGGAAACCAAGAAACAACACTCATTAAGAGGCACGTAACTTCCCCCGTCTTCTAATAACTTGTTCATTTTTCAACTATAATCTACCTTGTCCATAATTACTATCGCATTTGCTTTGTCTGTTTCGTAAGGTGAAGTCCAGGATCTTTCCTTAATTCATGGTATAACTTAATAAATCTTTGATGACACTTGTTTAAAGAACGTATTGTTGCAGGATATGACTGAGTGTGTAGTGAAGGAAGCTTGTGTATCTGTCTGGTTACTGATCTAATCACTATAATCACACATTCAATTACTTTTCGTGCTAGTTTCTTAGGTTTAAGTCACACTCATTGCATAAGTGTCAGTAAGACCGCAGTTCACGTAGATGAAAGAGGTAAGCACCTTCAGCTAGCCTAATGGACTATCCCTAGTCTAAAGACCTTCATATATACTCAAAACATACCACGGGTTGGGAGTGAACTCGTGGCGAGTGAGTCGTAAAACTCCAAGCCAGCGCGAGTTTTTTTTTTGCAATCGCGTGATTACGATTTCGTGAGTCATGATGACGATCTTCATATAATGTCTGTATTGAATTAATAAAACAACTGGCGGGGGAAAACGTCTTCGTAATAAAGATATCCAGGTGGTACACAAGTGGTGTACCAGGTGGTACACAAGTGACTTATTCATAAACTTGTCGGTATTGTATACTATTATTGTTAACAAAAGTCCTGGTCTGGGACCGGGGCGCGGGGGCGGTGACCACCTGAATCGACTCCAGGTAATCTCCATGCATCTTAGCTTTCAACAGAGGAATGGCGAACTCACTTAAGATCCTGTTGGGCATGAACCGTGGCATAATTCATGCCTTTATTAATATGCCTGGGAAGACTTGAAGGGCAATAAGAGCATATTTGTATTCCTGCACAGGCAACCCATCATGCACAACAGATTTGTTATTTGAGAGGCTTCTTAGGGCATCCCTAATGACTGTACAAGTCACACATCCCTAATGTTATAAGCTCATAATATGTTGTGTTTAGTTAAGTAAGTAATGTGTGTGAGTGTGTGTGTAGTAGTGTGTGTGTGTGTGTGTGTGTGTGTGTGTGTGTGTGTGTGTGTGTGTGTGTGTGTGTGTGTGTGTGTGTGTGTGTGAGTGTGTGTGTCAGTTTATATACACTGAGAGTTTGTTTGAATCCCTATTTAAGGGATTAAAGAGTTCTTGACCGGTGGAGAGCAGGATACATGTGGCCTTAATGACCTCGTGTAATTGATAGGCTTTAAATTCAGTCAATTAACCAATCAGGAGAAATTTTCTTATTCTTCCTGAACAAACACTACCTATTTCCCTCATGCACTTTTTACCCCGTATCAATAATGTAAATAAACAGTTTTAACCAAAGAACTTTTATTTTACAGTGACCTTCGGTGTCCTGTTCTGCTGTAGTACACACCAGAGTAACTTATCATCCTTCTTTGTACATGCACTACAATATGTAATTCTTCTAATATTACCTGTGAGATCAAAGTCAGCAAAAAACATGGAAATCTGCAAGGAAGAGAGCAGAGAGTAACACTAGGGAATAATAACAATCCAGAGAGATCCCCTCGTAAAATCGCGCCCTCAGGAAAAGGACCTTATTTTTATTAGTAGGAAGAAAGGGGAGCGGAAAATGTAATGTAAGTAGACGGTGACTTAATCCTGTCAGTTATATAACTTGACTGAATAACAGCTCCTTAGACGTGAATGGCAGTGGCTGCTGCTGCTGCTGCTGCTGCTGGCTTTGTTATATACGGGTTATAGTTACACCCTAAGAGCTTTTCGCATCCATTCATTTCAAAGCCTGATGCTACTTAGGGTATAACAATATCTGGATGCTTCACACGACAGTCAACAAGGTACTTATTTTCTCCTAGATGAAACAAGGGAGGTAGATGTAAGGAGGCTTGCCTATGTCTCTCACCCTCCCTAGGTATCGAATTACTGACCTTTTTTTTGAGTGGTACCGAATGCCCTGACCACTCTGCTAGAAGTCACTATGCTAGTTCCCTTCCTGCTGAAGCTAGTGCTAATGATCCTGATGGTGCTACTGCTGTTGCTGCTGATGATAGAGCTAATGCTGATGGTACTGATTTTTGGTGCTGCTGTTGCTAGTGCTAGTGGCTGTGCTTACGCTGGTGCTGCTAGGTATGCTGCTGCTTTTGTTATTGGTACCTCTTTCGCCCTAGTGTTGTTGACGCTATTTTTTTACAACTGCTTTCGCTGCGGCTAGTGCTGTTATTGTTGATGGTACATATTTATTTACTGTTGCTATTACTTCTACTGCCCATCCTTATACACCTCACACTCTACTATATTATATAACAAACGCACATAATTTCCTTCCCTCTTGCCACCTTATACCATCACACAGTCTATAGAGGAAATATACATTTTTTTTTGGTTAGGAAATGAACCTCTATGACCCGAACAAATCCTTTAGATCCTCGTGAGAAGGGTTCATAATCCCCAATTAAGAGGGATTAAAACCACCTCCGAATATATGACTTGAGGCTCGTAAAAATTATTATCACCTCGTGAATCATTGGGAGCTTCATCGAGAGGTCCTGCCAACGTCTTCATTTTGGCCAGTTTCTCTTTCATTATGTTTGGTTTCTGAACTTCAGATAACGAGATTTTAAAGCTCATGTACGGCTCTCTTGATATATATTTTTTTTCCCTCAATGGAAGTGTCGGGAAGATTAACAGTGTTTTGAGGCCCGGTCACGAGCATACCAACTCGTTCTAAAATATAAGCTACCCATGAAAAAAAAAAGTAAAGCAAACACTGGTCAGTGACACAAAAGCGCCCACATTGTTTTTTTCTTCTTCCAGGTTGGTTCGTCTTTCCCAAGTTTAGGAAGACTTAGATGAAACATTAATTACAAAAGTTTTAGAGAATTCGTTCATACACAGTAAAAGTGACTTCTTTTTGAAGTACTCAAAGACTGCCGTGATAAGTGTCTCAGAACTAAGATATTATGAACTACCAACACTATATTTATTATGTGCACCAGTAAGTTAACACAACCAACTTGCAGTTAACAATCGTAGTTGTCAGGGCTCCTGTGTAGTTAACGTGACAATTATAGCCCGATTGTTAGCCTAATAGAGCGGTTAGTTCATTAGACTTGCTGCGCCATTAAAGGCTGCCTTTATGGAAATTTAATGGAGCACTTTAGCCGTTCATGTTTCTCTCTTATATCTGAGTAAAGACTTGTCCTCATAACGTTATGACTTTAGTAATTCTACATCAAGATTTCCCTACACATCTCTCTTCGATGAATAATACATTTCTCCCACATCTCGATTAATGATGTAATATATTCTGACAGACCGAGGGATTTATGTCTCCACACATATCTTAAGCACTCATTACTAGATTTGTTTACACTGCGCCTCTGTGTTTTAAGCAAAAGCCTTTCTCATGTTTGTCATGTGCCTTGCCTACCAGCATGTCGTCACCTCACACGTCTGTCATGTTCTCCACCTACCTGGTGTCACTTCACAAGCCTCATGTTCACCTACGTCCTGTCTCCTCATATATCTCAACGATATTCTTCCTCGACGTCTTCACCATCTTGCCTGACATTACCTTATCACCAGAACACAAATTTCACCCTTCATACGCACTATATGCGACGCAAGTCCCACTTACTCCAAACCCGCTATCCAGAGCTCAACACGCGCCCTATCATAAACAAGATCGCGATCTAGCATATTAGAGGCACCGGTGCATCAACTCTTGAGAAGGAGCGACAATGATAGCCTGTCGTTGACAAGACTAACCTTCATCCAAACAGTCATCAGTGTGTCGTGTTCTCTTATCGAGCACGAGTTATGAGCCTTACCGCGCCGTGCAAGAGGGCACAGATGCACCTCTGGTTGGCGGTGTCTCAAACAGCCATTAGTATGGAGGAAGAGATGTCGTGGAGACGAAACCGGCCACAAAAGTGCTCAGCAAGGCTGCATCAGAAGCCACCTCGAGGTAACACTTGGCCCAGAATAATGCACAGTTACGTTTTGAATACTAACCGATATTTAGTGATCCACTGTGACATGTGAACGGTCCTATGGACCTGCTCGGTGACCCAGAGTAAATAATATTGTATAGATTTATGCCTTAATAAGTGAATGCCGTACTACATTCCAACATCATGTGCTGGTAACGAGAGCTAATCTCGTATCTCTAGGAAATTAGTGAAAGGGGGATTAATATTATTAATTTACAACTTCCAAACAGATGACGCACAAATGCAAGATCATACGATATTTTTAAATCAGTGAAGACATTTATCGCTCAAGGGCGATAATTAATTGGCAATATCAGTATTATAACCACGCAAGGCGCTATCAAGTCCAGAAAGCAAAACTCGTAAATTCAGCAACTATCAATGGCATGAAATGAGTAAATGAGAAACGAATCAGTGATAAATAAATTGAAAATGCCAAAATTCTCAAATATGTTTGGTGATGGACCTTCATCATTCTTAAATGATGTGGCCACACACACTTTATGATCCTTATTAATATGTGAGAAACGGAGTCTTGAATATCTAGAGAACACTGAATATTTGACGATATTTGATGGACACAGATGATACTTGAGAGGTGAAGAGCGAGGCTTATATCTGGAGGATGGCTTAGTGTGTGTGTGTGTGTGTGTGTACTCACCTAATTGTACTCACCTAATTGTGGTTGCAGGGGTCGAGACTCAGCTCCTGGCCCCGCCTCTTCGCTGTCTGCTACTGGGTCTCTGCTCTCCCTGCTCCATGAGCTTTATCATACCTTGTCTTAAAACTATGTATGGTTCCTGCCTCCACTATATCATTCTCTAGTCCATTCCACTTCCTGACTACTCTGTGGCTGAAGAAATGTTTCCTGACATCCCTTTGACTCATCTGAGTCTTCAGCTTCCAGTTGTGTCCCCTTGTTTCTGTGTTCCTCTCTGAAACAACCTGTCACTATCTACCTTGTCAATTCCCCGCAGTATTTTGTATGTCGTTATCATGTCTCCTCTGACCCTTCTTTCCTCCAGTGTTGTTAGTCCTATTTCCCTCAGCCTTTCTTCATAAGACAGACCCCTGAGTTGTGGAACTAACCTTGTCGCAAACCTTTGCACTTTCTCTAGTTTCTTGACGTGCTTGACCAGGTGTGGGTTCCAGACTGTGCTGCATACTCTAGTATGGGCCTGACGTATACGGTATACAGTGTCTTGAACGATTCCTTGTTAAGGTAACGGAACGCTAATCTTAAGTTTGCCAGTCGCCCATATGCTGCCGCGGTTATCTGGTTGATGTGTGCTTCCGGAGACGTGCTTGGTGTTATACTCACCCCAAGGTCTTTCTCCTTTGTTGAGGTTTGTAGCCTTTGTCCACCTAGCCTGTACTCTGTCAGCGGTCTTCTTGCCCTTCTCCGATCTTCATGACTTTGCATTTGGTGGGGTTAAATTCGAGAAGCCAGTTGCTAGACCAGATGTCAAGCTTGTCCAGGTCACTTTGAAGTCCTGCTTGGTCTTCATCCGATGTGATTCTCCTCATTAATTTCACATCATCTGCGAAAAGAGACACTTCTGAGTCTATCCCATCCGTCATGTCATTCACATATAGCAAGAATAGCACTGGTCCTAGGACTGACCCCTGCGGTACACCGTCTGTCACAGGCGCCCACTGTGTGTGTGTGTGTGTGTGTGTTTGTGTAGTGTGTGTGTGTGTGTGTGTGTGTGTGTGTGTGTGTGTGTGTGTGTGTGTGGTGTGTGTGTGTGTGTGTGTGTGTGTGTGTGTGTGTGTGTGTGTGTGTGTGTGTGTGTGTGTGTGTGTGTGTGTGTGTTGGGATCACCTACGCCACTTAACATTCAAGAAAGGTGATCGGAAGAGCCGCAGGGACGGTGACGCTACTACACCCGCTTCTTGTGGCTCCCTAACTGTTAAAGCCAACTCAGTTAATCCTTTAGGCAGTGTTTCTCCCCACATTACTCAGTCATGCAAATGAGCTGCATAAAGGGTAAGCTGTATAAATAGAGAAGCCCTTTAAGTCACATTACAGGCTAGTAGGACACTCTGTTTGTGTGTGTGTGTGTGTGTTGTGTACGTGTATATGTGAGAGAGAGAGAGAGAATGCAAATAGTTACCTATATATATTTACCTATATGTCGTTACAAGGGGTTAAGTATATATATATATATATATATATATATATATATATATATATATATATATATATATATATATATATATATATATATATATATATATATATATATATATATTATATATATTATTGTAACCACGAACAAGTGGTATTGATTAATAACAACAATGCGACTAGCCAAAGCTTCGAACCCATGCCGCTTTGGCCCTCATGGTGAGCGAAAACAAATGACGCTCTAACCCACAGGACCACGCCATCCGAGAACATACGGTGGTGTGGATGCCTCTGAGCTAATTTCATTCTCCTCTCTGTTTGGTGTACTAGCCCAACACTGCGACTAGTCGCAGTGTTGTTATTGATATATATATAACAACATATATATGAAGGATGAGGTGAATCATAGAATTAACGAGGAAAAAAGGTGAGTGGTGCACTGAGGAGCTTGTGGAGACAGAGAACTTTATCCATGAAAGCAAAGAGGGGAATGTATGAGAGTATAGTTATACCAACACTCTTGTATGGGTGTGAGACATGGGTTGTGAATGTTGCAACAAGGAGAAGGCTGGAGGCATTGGAGATGTCATGCCTGAGGGCAATGTGTGGTGTGAATATAATGCAGAGAATCCGTAGTTTGGAGATTAGGAGGAGGTGTGGGATTACCAAAACTATTATCCAGAGAGCTGAGGAGGGGTTGTTGAGATGGTCTGGACATATAGAGAAGATGGAACAAAATAGAATGACTTTGAGAGTGTATAAATCTGTAGTGGAGGGAAGGCGGGGTAGGGGTTGGCCTACAAAAGGTTGGAGGGAGGGGGTAAATTAGGTTTTGTGTGCGATGGGTTTGGACTTCCAGCAAGCGTGCATGAACGTGTCAGATAGGAGCGAATGGAGACAAATGGTTTTTAGGACTTGACGTGCTGTTGGAGTGTAGGCAAGGTAACATTTATGAAGGGTTTCAGGGAAACCGGCAGGCCGGACTTGATTCCTGGAGATGGGAAGTGTTACGGCCCCGTATCTAACAATGGTAGTTAGGTAATTACCTCACCGGCCGGCAGTCAAGGGGTTACGTCATCAGACCTGATGTTTGACTGCCGGGCCGGCTTGACTGACAGTGCTAACGAGACTCTCCCATATACAACACTGGAGAGTTCACCAGCTCCCTGATACACCTAGGGAGTGTACGAGACTCTCCCATATACACTGCTGGAGAGTGTCAGCGAGACTCTCCCCTATACAACACTGGAGAATTCACTAGCTCCCTGATACACCTGGGAGTGTTCAACAGACAGACCTGGAGATTGACTCTTCGTGCTGGTGACAGCCTTAGACTATCTACTGGCTTATTCACCGTACCGACTGTGTTCCTGAGACTATGTACCTGAAAATGGACTGTTGTACCTGAACTTATGTACCTGAAAGTGTGTGACACTGGTAACAGGTGGTGTCTTGTGTGACTGGTAACAGGTGGTGTCTTGTGTGACACTGGTAACAGGTGGTGTCTTGTGTGACACTGGTAACAGGTGGTGTCTTGTGTGACACTGGTAACAGGTGGTGTCTTGTGTGACACTGGTAACAGGTGGTGTCTTGTGTGACACTGGTAACAGGTGGTGTCTTGTGTGACACTGGTAACAGGTGGTGTCTTGTGTGACACTGGTAACAGGTGGTGTCTTGTGTGACACTATGTGGTGTCAGGTATTTAGTGGTGTAGTCAGTCAGAGTTTGTGACGGTGGCACGACACAGGTTGAGTCGTGTATTTGATGTGTGCATAACGCGGTGAAAAGGTTTTATTAGAGATGGGTTCATGATGCAAGGAAGGTGTCTTATGGGCACAGAGAGAAGGGTGTCGTGTGACACAGAAGAGAAGGCGTGTCGGGTGACACCGGGGGCGTGTCATGTGACACAGAGAACGGGTGTCAGGGGACCCCGTGAGAAGGCGTGCCATAAGACAAAGAAGTATCATGACAAGGTGTGGTGGTGTCCTGCGTGACACTAGAAGATGGCAGCGACTTGACACTACACCGAATACTTGATTTTACTTGTGACTTTTATCTTGTACTGTGATTTTGTGTAAATAGGTTTTTACACAGATTATTAGATTATATGTTTTTATTCAGATTATATGCATTTATATTAATAATATATATTTAATATAATAAAAATCTGAAAAATGAGATTTTACTCAGTATCCCAAACAGTCGTTTGTTACAAATACTTCTTTATTTGTAATAGGAAGTACAGTGCCTGGACTCTGAAGGAGGGGAGTTAATGTTGCAGTTTTGTAGCTGTAGTGTAAGCGCGCCTCTGGCAAGACAGTGATGGAGTGTATGATAATGAAAGTTTTTCTTTGTCAGGCCACCCTGCCTTGGTGGGAAACGGCCTATGTGTTAAAAAAAAATATATACCTGTATATATATATATATATATATATATATATATATATACATACATACAAAAATAACGGACGAGCAATAAAAGATGCAAAACAATCAGAGGAGTTCAATGATACGTCTAGGACTTTCGCGTTGCAATCAACACTTCATCAGGAGCTTGCAATGTTGCAGGAGTAGAGAGTCCAGTCACATACATGCCCTGCCTGTATGTTACTATGAGAGCTGCATAAAACCAATGGTCCTCGATATATTAGCTTACATAACAACAACAAGACTGGCAACTTAAGACAGAACATACAGTCACGACAGTGTATGTACACCTGTCTTGAGATACACTGAAAAACATTTTATATTAATCCCCGACGCAAGAGCGCACGGAGCTCTCATCTTCCCTTCCCCCATTCACTTTACGGCCTTTGATACACCAACATTGCCCTATCTGTCTATTTTACGTTCTTGGGAACACGGCCGGAGTACATGCCGCATGAATTTATGCAGGCTATATAATCCCCAGTATTACCCTGAAATGAGGTGCTATATAAATTTGACAACAATTTAATGCACTAAAAACATTAATACGATACACAAAATATCGCAAGCACATAAAAATCAAGCCGATGCAGGCGGTATACAAAGCAATAAATGGGCGGTTAGTGACCGTCTAAATATTTAATCTCAGAAATATCAAAATGGTCCGCAGCGCGCCATCCATGTGGCGAAATCTTCTCCCCATTTAAGGCACCAAGTACCTTGGAGAATCCCATCTCGCCTCCGTCTATCATCATAATTATACCTTTTTCGTGGAGTTATCTTGACAACAAACATACACACGACATCTAACCATGTAGCATTAGCGACCGCTGCAAAAACTAGCATTTTTTACCTAGTGGCTGGCATGTTAAATGCTAGTTATGCCGAACAATCGATAGTTTATAGCGCAGCCTGCTGTCTGCAGACATCTTCAAGTGCTCTACATATTTCGGTGACTATAAAATATGCAGTTAATGGTGATGTGTCGGTGTTGGGATGTGTGGGTCGGGACTACTGGAGCGGCGGTATGACCGTATTGAAGGAGACTACGCTCTCTTGCGTTCAAACCACACACACACACACACTGACGAACACCTCTCACCTGCCTAGCCTCTGGTTCTTAGATCTACAGCTGGTCTCTCTCTCTGGTCCTTAGATCTACAGCTGGTCTCTCTCTCTGGTTCCTAGATCTACAGTTGGTCTCTCTCTCTGGTTCCTAGATCTACAGCTGGTCTCTCTCTCTGGTTCTTAGATCTACAACTGGTCTCTCTCTCTGGTTCCTAGATCTACAACTGGTCTCTGGTTCTTAGATCTACAACTGGTCTCTCTCTCTGGTTCCTAGATCTACAGCTGGTCTCTCTCTCTGGTTCTTAGATCTACAACTGGTCTCTCTCTCTGGTTCCTAGATCTACAGCTGGTCATTCTCTCTGGTTCCTAGCTCTGTAGCTAATCCTCTCTCAAATCAACAAAGTGATATCATTCCCCATTCTCTCTCTCTCTCTCTCTCTCTCTCTCTCTCTCTCTCTCTCTCTCTCTCTCTCTCTCTCTCTCTCTCTCTCTCATAGAGCTACAGCTAACCATTCCTTCTGACTCTCAAAATCTACTACCAATCATTCTCCTTGGTCGTTCCTTTTATTACTTAGATATACACCAAATCATTCTGGCTCTTAAATCAACACCAAACCATTCATACATTCGTCTATCAGACAATAAGGAATAAAACTCAATCACCTCCTGTTCAGTAAAGATTAACCAAAATATGAACCTTAGAGATATATCAGATACGCAGAAATCAGCGTAAATAGCCAACAAAAAAAACGCAATGTGTCTCCTAAAATATTTTTTTCTATTTCCCAGAAAATTTGCGGTTCGTAATACAGAAAGTAATTTTGTCGATATCTTCGTAGACCAACTGGAAAAAATAAAAATGTTTTTTCTACCACACACACACACAGAGTGGGCGCCGGTGACGAGCTGGGTTCCACAGGGGTCAGTCCTGGGACCAGTGCTGTTTCTGGTATTTGTGAACGACATGACGGAAGGAATAGACTCCGAAGTGTCCCTGTTTGCAGATGATGTGAAGTTGATGAGAAGAATTCAATCGGACGAGGACCAGGCAGAACTACAAAGGGATCTGGACAGGCTGCAAGCCTGGTCCAGAAACTGGCTCCTGCAGTTCAACCCCACCAAGTGCAAAGTCATGAAGATTGGGGAAGGGCAAAGAAGACCGCAGACGGAGTACAGCCTAGGGGGCCAGAGACTGCAAAAATCAATCAAGGAAAAAGATCTTGGGGTGAGTATAACACCAGGAACATCTCCTGAGGCGCACATCAACCAAATAACTGCTGCAGCATATGGGCGCCTAGCAAACCTAAGAACAACATTCCGACATCTTAATAAAGAATCGTTCAGGACCCTGTACACTGTGTACGTTAGGCCCATACTGGAGTATGCAGCACCAGTTTGGAACCCACACCTAGCCAAGCATGTGAAGAAGCTCGAGAATGTGCAAAGGTTTGCAACAAGACTAGTCCCGGAGCTAAGGGGTATGTCCTACGAGGGGAGGTTAAGGGAAATCGACCTGACGACACTGGAGGACAGGAGAGATAGGGGGGACATGATAACAACATATAAGATACTGAGAGGAATTGACAAAGTGGACAGAGACAGAATGTTCCAGAGATGGGACACAACAACAAGGGGACAAAGATGGAAGTTGAAGACTCAGATGAATCACAGAGATGGTAGGAAGTATTTCTTCAGTCACAGAGTGGTCGGGAAATGGAATAGTTTAGGAAGCGATGTAGTGGAGGCAGGCTCTATACATAGCTTTTCTGCAGAGGTATGATAAAGCTCATGGCGCAGGGAGAGTGACCCAGTAGCGGCCAGTGAAGAGGCGGGGCCAGGAGCTTTGACTCGACCCCTGCAACCACAACTAGGTGAGTACACACACACACACACACACACACACAAACATTATACACTGGTCTGTACTCATTAAAATAATTCTCAACATCTTCCTCTCTTAGACGACAAAATGTAAAACACGTAATCGATAATAATAACAACAATTATAATAATCTTATTAGAATTATAGCAATTATAAGAGCAATTACTGGAGGAAATCACTGAAGCATAATATCCAAATGTTACAGACGACTTCTGCTTGATGTTTAAAATACCAAGTAATGAAACCAGAAGTTTCAAGCTGTTTGGCAACCTATTATGACAAGACCTGGTGTTATGATGTGTTCCCGTACATCACCTGGTGTTGTGACGTGTTCCCGTACATCACCTGGTGTTGTGACGTGTTCCTGTACATCACCTGGTGTTGTGACGTGTTCCCGTACATCACCTGGTGTTGTGACCTGTTCCCCTACATCACCTGGTGTTGTGACGTGTTCCCGTACATCACCTGGTGTTGTGACGTGTTCCCGTACATCACCTGGTGTTGTGACGTGTTCCCGTACATCACCTGGTGTTGTGACGTGTTTCCGTACATCACCTGGTGTTGTGACGTGTTCCCGTACATCACCTGGTGTTGTGAAGTGTTCCCGTACATCACCTGGTGTTGTGACGTGTTCCCGTACATCACCTGTTGTTGTGACGTGTTCCCGTACATCACCTGGTGTTGTGACGTGTTCAAGTACATCACCTAGTGTTGTGACGTGTTCCCGTACATCACCTGGTGTTGTAACGTGTTCCCGTACATCACCTGGTGTTGTGACGTGTTCCTGTACATCACCTGGTGTTGTGACGTGTTCCCGTACATCACCTGGTGTTGTGACGTGTTCCCGTACATCACCTGGTGTTGTGACGTGTTCCCGTACATCACCTAGTGTTGTGATGTGTTCCTGTACATCACCTAGTGTTGTGACGTGTTCCCGTACATCACCTGGTGTTGTGATGTGTTCCCGTACATCACCTAGTGTTGTGATGTGTTCCCGTACATCACCTGGTGTTATGATGTGTTCCCGTACATCACCTGGTGTTGTGACGTGTTCCTGTACATCACCTGGTGTTATGATGTGTTCCCGTACATCACCTGGTGTTGTGACGTGTTCCCGTACATCATCTGGTGTTGTGACGTGTTCCCGTACATCATCTGGTGTTGTGACGTGTTCCCGTACATCATCTGGTGTTGTGACGTGTTCCCGTACATCACCTGGTGTTGTGACGTGTTCCCGTACATCACCTGGTGGTCTGACATGTTCCCGTACATCACCTGGTGTTGTGACGTGTTCCCGTACATCACCTGGTGTTGTGACGTGTTCCCGTACATCACCTGGTGTTGTGACGTGTTCCTGTACATCACCTGGTGTTGTGACGTGTTCCCGTACATCACCTGGTGTTGTGACGTGTTCCTGTACATCACCTGGTGTTGTGACGTGTTCCCGTACATCACCTGGTGTTGTGACGTGTTCCCATATATCACCTGGTGTTGTAACGTGTTCCCGTACATCACCTGGTGTTGTGATGTGTTCCCGTACATCACCTGGTGTTGTGACGTGTTCCCGTACATCACCTGGTATTGTGACGTGTTCCCGTACATCACCTGGTGTTGTGACGTGTTCCTGCATCACCTGGTTTTGTGACGTGTTCCGATCACCTGGTGTTGTGACGTGTTCCCGTACATCACCTGCTGTTGTGACGTGTTCCTGTACATCACCTGGTGTTGTGACGTGTTCCCGTACATCACCTGGTGTTGTGACCTGTTCCCCTACATCACCTGGTGTTGTGACGTGTTCCTGTACATCACCTGGTGTTGTGACGTGTTCCCGTACATCACCTGGTGTTGTGACGTGTTCCTGTACATCACCTGGTGTTGTGACGTGTTCCTGACATCACCTGGTGTTGTGACGTGTTCCCGTACATCACCTGGTGTTGTGACGTGTTCCCGTATATCACCTGGTGTTGTGACGTGTTTCCGTACATCACCTGGTGTTGTGACGTGTTCCCGTACATCACCTGGTGTTGTGACGTGTTCCCGTACATCACCTGGTGTTGTGACGTGTTCCCGTACATCACCTGTTGTTGTGACGTGTTCCCGTACATCACCTGGTGTTGTGACGTGTTCAAGTACATCACCTAGTGTTGTGACGTGTTCCGTACATCACCTGGTGTTGTAACGTGTTCCCGTACATCACCTGGTGTTGTGACGTTTTCCTGTACATCACCTGGTGTTGTGACGTGTTCCCGTACATCACCTGGTGTTGTGACGTGTTCCCGTACATCACCTGGTGTTGTGACGTGTTCCCGTACATCACCTAGTGTTGTGATGTGTTCCTGTACATCACCTAGTGTTGTGACGTGTTCCCGTACATCACCTGGTGTTGTGATGTGTTCCTACATCACCTAGTGTTGTGATGTGTTCCCGTACATCACCTGGTGTTATGATGTGTTCCCGTACATCACCTGGTGTTTTGACGTGTTCCTGTACATCACCTGGTGTTATGATGTGTTCCCGTACATCACCTGGTGTTGTGACGTGTTCCGTACATCATCTGGTGTTGTGACGTGTTCCCGTACATCATCTGGTGTTGTGACGTGTTCCCGTACATCATCTGGTGTTGTGACGTGTTCCCGTACATCACCTGGTGTTGTGACGTGTTCCCGTACATCACCTGGTGGTCTGACATGTTCCCGTACATCACCTGGTGTTGTGACGTGTTCCGTACATCACCTGGTGTTGTGACGTGTTCCCGTACATCACCTGGTGTTGTGACGTGTTCCTGTACATCACCTGGTGTTGTGACGTGTTCCGTACATCACCTGGTGTTGTGACCTGTTCCCGTACATCACCTGGTGTTGTGACGTGTTCCCGTACATCACCTGGTGTTGTGACGTGTTCCGTACATCACCTGGTGTTGTGACGTGTTCCGACATCACCTGGTGTTGTGACGTGTTCCCTTACATCACCTGGTGTTGTGACGTGTTCCCGTACATCACCTGGTGTTGTGACGTGTTCCTGTATATCACCTGGTGTTGTGACGTGTTCCCATACATCACCTGGTGTTGTAACGTGTTCCCGTACATCACCTGGTGTTGTGATGTGTTCCCGTACATCACCTGGTGTTGTGACGTATTCCTGTACATCACCTGGTGTTGTGACGTGTTCCCGTACATCACCTGGTGTTGTGACGTGTTCCCGTACATCACCTGGTGTTGTGACGTGTTCCCGTACATCACCTGGTGTTGTGACGTGTTCCTGTACATCACCTGGTGTTGTGACGTGTTCCCGTACATCACCTGGTGTTGTGACCTGTTCCCCTACATCACCTGGTGTTGTGACGTGTTCCCGTACATCACCTGGTGTTGTGACGTGTTCCCGTACATCACCTGGTGTTGTGACGTGTTCCCGTACATCACCTGGTGTTGTGACGTGTTCCCGTACATCACCTGGTGTTGTGACGTGTTCCCGTACATCACCTGGTGTTGTGACGTGTTCCCGTACATCACCTGGTGTTGTGACGTGTTCCGTACATCACCTGGTGTTGTGACGTGTTCCGTACATCACCTGGTGTTGTGACGTGTTCCCGTACATCACCTGGTGTTGTGACGTGTTTCCGTACATCACCTGGTGTTGTGACGTGTTCCCGTACATCACCTGGTGTTGTGACGTGTTCCGTACATCACCTGGTGTTGTAACGTGTTCCCGTACATCACCTGTTGTGTGACGTGTTCCCGTACATCACCTGGTGTTGTGACGTGTTCGTACATCACCTAGTGTTGTGACGTGTTCCCGTACATCACCTGTGTTGTGACGTGTTCCCGTACATCACCTGGTGTTGTGACGTGTTCCTGTACATCACCTGGTGTTGTGACGTGTTCCTGTACATCACCTGGTGTTGTGACGTGTTCCCGTACATCACCTGGTGTTGTGACGTGTTCCCTACATCACCTAGTGTTGTGAGTGTTCCTGTACATCACCTAGTGTTGTGACGTGTTCCCGTACATCACCTGGTGTTGTGATGTGTTCCCGACATCACCTAGTGTTGTGATGTGTTCCCGTACATCACCTGGTGTTTGAGTGTTCCCTACATCACCTGGTGTTGTGACGTGTTCCTGTACATCACCTGGTGTTATGATGTGTTCCCGTACATCACCTGGTGTTGTGACGTGTTCCCGTACATCATCTGGTGTTGTGACGTGTTCCCGTACATCATCTGGTGTTGTGACGTGTTCCCGTACATCATATGGTGTTGTGACGTGTTCCCGTACATCACCTGGTGTTGTGACGTGTTCCCGTACATCAACTGGTGTTGTGACGTGTTCCCGTACATCACCTGGTGTTGTGACGTGTTCCCGTACATCAACTGGTGTTGTGACGTGTTCCCGTACATCATCTGGTGTTGTGACGTGTTCCCGTACATCATCTGGTGTTGTGACGTGTTCCCGTACATCATCTGGTGTTGTGACGTGTTCCCGTACATCACATGGTGTTGTGACGTGTTCCTAACAGGAGTTAAAATTTAAAATTTCGAATGATCAATTCGTTTTTCTGTCAGTCACACAAACAATAGTATCAGTTCATGGCTTAGATATTTTTTGAGGCCATGAGAAAAGTAGCAAGATTGGTGAGGAAGACTAGGATAGAGGAGTGGAAAGATGCTATGGTTTAGACAGGAGAGAAGGTGATGGGTAAGAAAGGTTAAGGAACTTGATTACTGTGTTCATTGAAGGATAAAGTCACAATGTCGTGGCTGGAACAGTTCATCACTAACCTGCACTCGGGAGAGAAAACTTATGACGGCGTTTCTGCCAGTGCTGGACTAATGCCAAGTCACGACTGTTGTAACTTTACAATGGTCTAGTCCTAAAAGATAACACCTTTCAAACAATACAACCACACTTTCAGCCAATGTGTTCATCACTCAGATCAACAAAGTGATATTATCTTTTTCCCATACTCGCCCTTTTCTCTCTCTCTCTCTCTCTCTCTCTCTCTGTCTCTCTCTCTGTCTCTCTCTCTCTCTCTCTCTCTCTCTCTCTCTCTCTCTCTCTCTCTCTCTCTCTCTCTCTACCCACCTTCCATCCCTCAAGCTCCCTGTTACCTCTTCCCCCTCTCCTCCCTAGATTTCTTCATTGTCAAAAACTACCTAAACTCTGGGGGAGGGTTAGACTCTGGGGGAGGGTTAGACTCTGGGTAAAAATCCAGCTCCCGCGAGAACCTTTGCGCTAATAACCGAGATTTTATGAGCTTGTGGCGTTTACGGGATTGTGGGCGAGGGAGATGTTCCCAGGCCAGTGTGTGTGTGTGTGTGCGTGTGTGTGTAGGGGAAGGTTGGACAGGCACGCGACAAAAGTGGTGTCAGACAGAAGCCGGTCTTGGCATACTGATGACACACTTATCCTGCCTCTGCTGTATTCATGGCTTTCCAACGCACACACACACACACACACACACACACACACACACACACACCATATATACATACATACACACAATAGCTCGTCAACACCCAAGTAAATTACACAACACTCACAGGCTCCCCAATATACACCAAGAAAGACAAGCTCTTTCTCTCTCTAACACACAAATATTCTCTAAGACACACCAACACACACAAGCTCTCCAACACACAAACTACTCCTCCTCCCCATCCCCTCCCCGCACCCTCTCAAGAAGCTCCCCGTGTGTCTCAACAAGCACCCAGGACGATGTATAAACTCCCATCCTGATGATCCTACTCTCTCACACTACCCAATTTGCATTTTAGGACTCAGGAGGGACAGAGATAATATTCCCTGCTGCTTTACTTCCCATCTCCCCCTTCTCCTCTCCTCCTTCACCTCTCCTTCTCCTCTCTGCATTATATTACCATCACTGAGCTTTATTTTATGAGATTCTTACCTCTTTTTTTACTCTGGTCTCTTTTCTCTCTTCTGACTTACTTTTACCTTATAAAATACAATAGTTTATTTTCTTATATAATCATTAGGCATGTTTCTGTCACATGTTATTCATTGTAACGAAAGCAGTTGTAATAATAATGAGCTGAAATGAAGTTATCATAACTTGATAAGCTTTTACACAAAGCGAAACATAATTTAGTAAAATTCTATACATGGTCAACTAAGTGATCACTGTTCTACGCTTTTGTGTATTTAAGCATTCCATATAAAGTGTACTCAGAAGACAACATAAGGATGCAGTCTTGACTAACACGCCGGAAACAACCATCCAAACTCTACCAGGAAATCATATGAACCTCCACGCTGATCATTATCTTGGGACGGTCTCAAAGTGACGAAAATTTGTCTCGTAGATTCATCAGTCCTGGAAAATTACAAGCAGTGACTCACATGGGAAAACACAAATGGTTTACACGTCAATTTTTTTTGTGTGTGTGTGTTCGTGTGTGTGACACTTTAATGGCGTCTGATGACACTTTGTGGAATTTGTTACGAGTGTTCTCAGGAACTTCTTGAAGTGCTCGACATCTATCTTTTGTAATTTGATCTTTAGTAAATGATGCTTGAGATTTGCCTCATGAATTTATATATTTTCCTAATTTTATGTGCCGGATTTTTTTTTCTGAATTAAGCTTCCCGTCTTATCAGTTCATCATGCTTAACAAAACTGATAAAAATTATGTAATAATTATGCAATACGTTATTACAATAACTCGTTTACAATAAGGATATTGCTGATTTCAACACTACCATTAGTTTGTAATTCACAATAAATATTTTCCTCTTCCAATAAAATAATTACGTTCACATTCCCACATGTTATTAATCGTTGAATCCATATATTTTCTGATAAAATATATTCCAATGGCATAAGATTTGATGGTGACCAGAGCCAGACTCTTCCCACTCACCATCATCAACCCATAAACTGACTAATATTCTGATTTAAGGATATGTGATACTTAGTGTTTGCGGAGTGTGTATACTGCTACATGTATGTAACGAAACCTCAGTAGCACGAACCACAATGCTATATATCGAATTTGGTAACTAACTGCACAGTAAAGATCTTTTCATTCGAGTATTTTTTTTTTTTAGTAACGGATGATGAGGAAGTTATGCTATGAATAAGCAACAAACACGACGAAAGAGATTGAGGAAGCAGGTATATACAAGACCCTGTAGATTGGCCATCAATTAAAATTTCAAGTGTGACGACTGTTGATCCAAGTCCTTCCAGTGGCAACAATAGCAAAGTGGCAGTGACATATCGAACTCATGCGTCTTAGCCTCGGTACTGTGACAGTCCTTTTCCTTTGTACCTCGTTACTCGACGAAAACAGTGGCAGAAATCTCTCTATACGGTGTCGGAAGAAATAAGCGGCATTTCCAGAACTCATGGGTATCCCC
This sequence comes from Cherax destructor, assembly GCA_009830355.1. Lineage (NCBI taxonomy): Eukaryota > Metazoa > Arthropoda > Malacostraca > Decapoda > Parastacidae > Cherax > Cherax destructor. The sequence goes on from WNWK01005454.1 coordinate 72,658, forward strand.
GGGGACTAGCATCTCAGAGTGGCACACAACAAGCGAGGTTCTTCATGTCTGGCAGCTGATGAATTGGCTGTTGTTTCCCGTGGTGCAACGTCTGGTTGGCTTCGGTTGCACTGGTCACCGGCAACCTTTGGGGCCTTGAGTTAGGTGCTGCATCCACACATCGTGGCCAATGTTATTAAGAAAATTAATCCCCCTCCTCTTACTTGTACTCAAGAAGGAAGTACATAGAAAAGGCTGAAGACCTTACCCTCTATATCGAGACTATCTGCTGAGGATTGCAAATCAGTTCTAACCTATACCACTACTTTTAATATTGTTATGTACTAATGTCGTGAGATCTGTCCTCAGTGCTCCTTGTACAATTTGTTACTTACACGATGTTGTGAAATTCTGATTGCTTTACTAACATCAGAGTTAAAGTTGTATTTAGATACTTGAAACTGGATGTAACAGCAGCCATGTGTCTATGAAAGATGAGTCAAATTTCATATAGTATATATATATATATATATATATATAAGGGGTCCACCTCTGGTACAAATTTGGGACCTATACTGGAGAAGTGGATAAAAAGGCTTCAAGGAAGAATATTTATTTCTTCCTGATGCCATTTGAATATTCCACTTCTCCTACCACCCCATCTTTTATCTTTTTTACCAATAGGTATGTTTTATTACATAATATGGTACAAAAGATTTGAGAGATACATATATATATATATATATATATATTTTATATATATATATATATATATATATATATATATATATATATTCAACAAGTCGGCCGTCTCCCACCGAGGCAGGGTGACCCAAAAGAAAGAAAATCCCAAAAAAGAAAATACTTTCATCATCATTCAACACATTCACCACACTCATACATAATCACTGTCTTTGCAGAGGCGCTCAGATACGTCAGCTGAGAATAGTCCCTCCCAGCTGTCACTATCCCAGACCCCTCCTTTAAAGTGCAGGCATTGTACTTCCCATTTCCAGGACTCAAGTCCAACTAAATCAATTAACTGGTTTCCCTGAATCCCTTCACAAAATGTTACCTGCTCACACTCCAACAGATCGTCATGTCCCAAAACCTATATATATATATATATATATATATATATATATATATATATATATATATATATATATATATATATATATATATATATATATATATATATATATATATTGTTGATATAAAGATGGCATATACAGTACACGAGGTGAGAGATACATGTCTAGTACATATTGTTACATGTTTGTCACTGATTATAATGCGAAAATCTCATCCAGCTCTTCCGAGCTGGGGCGCGTGCTCAGAATACAACATGCATTACCCCCCTGAACAGCAGCGCTGAGTCGCTGGAACAGAAAACTAGCTGCCCTGGGATCCCTAGTTACCCTGTTGAGTCTTTTGCCCAGCTCCTTGAGGAACTTAGATGCACTCTTTCCCCATGAGCCAAGGGTCTCTGAGCCTATGGGAACAAACATATAATGATGGGCAAGTTCTCCATATTTTCTCGACTTCTGGGACTCCCTGAAGGTGGCAGCTGCCCCTCCTTCCTCCCTGGTGTATTGGAGATAGGTATCAGCCAAGGTAGATGCACATGTGTAGTCCCACACCACCTGCTTGCCGTCTGTCCAGGCTTGAAGGGTGATACCATCTGGACGCTTTTGGCTGCCATCAGATCTGCATAGTTGGGGTGGTTCCCTTACTGCTGGGCATCCGGCTGTTGTGAGGCTCCTCTTGATAATGTTATTAACCTCTTCATGTCTTGCAATCTTTCCCTCGGATTTACGACACACAAGACCATGGTACCCGAATCGGTCTGCTGCTTCACTGCCACAAATACACCTGTGTTCGGCGAGAATAGGGGCGGCAAGTCGAAGGGCAACACCAATGCGGATGGTCTGTGGGTCGAGGCGTGTGCCAAGGCTGGAGTTGGGAACAGCCAAAAGAAAGTCCCCTGCATGAGGAGCTCCACTGCAAGGAGGCGGGCTCTATCCTTCCCTGACACACTCTGAAGCATTGCTGAGGCTATATTCTCTACTATTGGGCCATCCCAGTGCGACTGTTTGTAGTTGTTGGGGGAGCAGGCCTGGTTTCAGAGCCTGTTAGGTTATCCCAGATCCTGGCTCCATCAACGAACTTTTGGTCATGGATTCCAATCGTGTCCCTAAGATGTTCAGGGAGAATTGTGCTACAAGCCCTCTGGATGCAATGCATGAAGACAGGAAAGCAGGTAGAGCAATCTGAGATGACTTGCGGACACCAATGCCTCCTAGTCTGACTGGGAGTGTAGCTTGGTCCCACTGCCCATCTTCTAGAGTAAGGTTAAGTACTTTAGTAAAGATCTGCCTCAGGATACTGTCATATTCGTGCAGTATAGGGTTATCATATGAAGGAGCACATCTTAGGAAATATGTCAACCTGGGCAGACTCAAGCATTTTGTGAGGAGGTACAAGGCATCATGGGTGTCAAGATTGCCTATTCGTTGTTCCATTCTCCTCAATTCTTCCAGTTTCTTCCTGAGAATTGTGTCAATGGCATCGCTTTCCAGAGGTGCTCCAAGCAAGACACTATTAGTAGGGGCAATGACTGTTGCTCCTGGTAGTTTTGATAGCACTGCATCTATCACTTGTTGATTGACTGATATGATTTCACATTTGGATGGATTCAGGATGAGACCCATTTCCTGTCCCCGTGTCATCACCTGTGTAAGATCATCTACTCCTTTGTACCTGCTAGTGTGCCATCATCCAGGAACCAGATGTTTAGCTCACTGGTCAGTCTTACTGTGATTTCCCTAACTGCTATACAGAAGAGAAATGGTGCGAGAGGGTCCCCTTGCTGGACACCCTCTGATGATGTGATTTCATGCTCTCCAAACAGGAGCATTGATTCCTTGCTATATCCAGCTGAAACAAAAGGGAAGAGACCTGGAAAATGTTCTTGTACAGCTGCTAATACTACGTCCCTTTTCAGGAGATTAAATGCATTCTTGAAATCTAATTTAACCACTGCATTGTCCTCAGGCAGGTTGTCGATATATGCCCTTGTTGCATGAACCGCTGCTTCACTTCCTTGAGAGACCCCAAAGCCAAGCTGGTTTGGTTGAAGCATGATGGCTGCCTCTGCGCGAATACTTCTGACAGCAGCTTTAGAAACGAGGCGGCGAAACGTGTTGCCCACTGCGATTGGCCTAATTCCTCCATCCTTCTTTTTAAGGGCACAAAGTGATGCTCCAACAAAGAAAGGTTTAATCTCGTCAGGAATCAGACCAGCCAAGGAATTGTTGACGAACCTTGTGATCTCTGAAAGCAGTGTCTCTGCAATCTCCCCGATAACTGGATTAACCATATATATATATATGGAATACTTTATTAACATACAGTATACATCAATGGAAAACATGAACATGAATAAAATGGTACAATATATCAAAGATTATGAATCTCCTCCAGCTCCTCCAAAGCCGGACGCGAGCCAAGTATGCATCATGCGTTTCCCCTCTGGATGGCCACGCTGAGACGCTGGAACATGAACGTGGCTGCCCTTGGGTCCCTGGTGGTGTCGATGAGTCTGGAACCCAGTTCTTTAAGGAAACGTGTTGCATTTTTTCCCCACGCTCCCAAGGTCTTTGATCCCACTGATATATATATATATATATATATATATATATATATATGGGAAGAAGAAGAAAGCTGAAGACTGCAAAAAGGAGGATGTATCTAATTATAATGGTGCTGAATCTCTTGTATGTATATAAGGCATGGTCTGTGAATGTTACGAAGAGAAGTTTGGAGGCAGTGCAAATACTTCGACTGAGATCAGTGTTTAGCGTGAATATTCTGATTAGAATAAAAAATTAAAGTCATATGAAGAGTATAATTTAAATCGGAAGAGCTATTGTTGATATGATTTCGTCATTTTTAACGAAGCAACGACGATGAACGTGCATAAATGGAATGTAAGGTGGGTGTGAACTAGGTTCTAAAAAGCAGAAGTCTGACAATCGGCAGCCATACGAGGGAGCGTAAGGTCAGAGTGAAGGACATAAGAATATAATGCCTTGCTGGACTGCAGTTATGGTAATTTTGATGAAGGCTTTTGGGCAAACTGGTTAGTCGTGCTGTTACGAACGTTGTATTTCGGTGCGTCATATTTGTGTCTTTCTGAAAACGACAGCTAGGGAACTAGAGATGAAGACTGTATTTCTCTTTATGGGAAAGAGATTAGACTGAAGGAATTGATGACATGGGAAGAGGACAACTACCGGAAACATTATTATATAGAAGAGGATTAGAGAGATAAGCTGTCTGAAATGTTTAGTACCGGCGGCCACGAAGGGACATAGTAAAAACTCAGATAAATTACTTGGAAGCTTGGATATACTTTCAGTTTAAAGGCAAAATGAAATCGGAACTAACAGAATGTGGAAGCGGAGAGACTAAACCCCATACACAGTTTCAAGTGTAGGTATGATAGGCTCGAAGTGACCAGAAACCGGTAATGCAAGTCGACGAAGCTTAGGAAACGGGACTAGGAACCGAGACTTGACCTTAGCAGCCACAAATAGATGAGTACACACCCCTTGTCGGAGACAACCAGGCGGCAACACACCGCACTTCCTTGGAAAGCGGTGTGTTTGTCCAGGTCGCGCTGCAGAAGCCACTTTTCACAATGGATTCCTTTTACTGATGTTATGATGACAACGTTGGCGACTATTGTCGCTGAGCGCAAACTTTGTCACTACCACCACAGGGGTCACAGGTCAACCAGCATTAGCAAATGTTTGGGTGGTAGTCAGACAAAAACACATACTGTTTTCTTAATACATGACATCCATCGAAACATTGATTGGGGTGTGTCAAGCACCGGATGCCATACTGTACTTGACGTGACAAATGTCGCTCTTCAAAAATATTTCTCCTTAAAAATAACAGTAATACCACTGTATGTTTTAAATATTTACTAAGTCGTATTTTTAATTTTTGTTAGACAAATGGATGAATAATACACTCTTGTAATTATGAGTGAGAGATATATTAATTATGATAAATTATGAAATATTAATTATGATAAATCCACCCACCTCGCCCTAGTCATCCTAGAGAGGTACTCACAACTCGACCAAGTCATCCTAGAGAGGTACTCACAACTCGACCAAGTCATCCTAGAGAGGTACTCACAACTCGACCAAGTCATCCTAGAGAGGTACTCACAACTCGACCAAGTCATCCTAGAGAAGTACTCACAACTCGACCAAGTCATCCTAGAGAGGTACTCACAACTCGACCTAGTCATCCTAGAGAAGTACTCACAACTCGACCAAGTCATCCTAGAGAGGTACTCACAACTCGACCTAGTCATCCTAGAGAAGTACTCACAACTCGACCTAGTCTTGTATACTCCACTATACGAAGGGCTGCTGCATTACGGAGGGTCTCTGAGCGAAGACGTGTCCACTTCCGAAATCAGAACTTTTATATGGAAGTGAGTGATTGCACTCACGGCTTTGAGATGGTAATTTCCATATTGGGCACTGCTGCAGTGACCATATCTTTATATCACTTTTGAACACACACACACACACACACACACACACACACAGCTGTGGTTACCTGAGCGAGACAAACACAACGTACTGGAACGACGTAAAAACCAGCCCCGGGTCGGAAGTAATGAAGTGCACAGAATAACCCCTGAAAAAGTTTCATCGGCGAATGTGTTCCCACAGTGTGGCGGCTTAAGCTTAAGCTTAATATTAAAGAGTCATCCTCCGCTCATCATTACTCAGTTCTTCCGCTTCTTTTAATCAGGGGTTGGGACTCCTGGATGTAAATATGAGACTCTTGATCCTAGGAATTGGAGCTAACCTATCCTTTTCTTGCATCACAAGTGATGATGATTTCTATAATTTAGAGCTTTCCCATTAATACTAATAATAATATTAATAATAATAATAATAATAATAATATTAACAATAATAATAATAATAATAATAATAATAATAATAATAATAATAATGATATTAATTATTATTATTATTATTATTATTATTATTATTATTATTATTAATTAGCAGCACTTTAACACCCTGACAACACTGGTGTAACAATTCAGCAAGTTAGGTAAAATTTGTCAGGAAAGAGGACAAGTATTTCCTGACGCGGGTTTTAGTCATATGATGACCCACAGCTGGAGCTTTTGGTCATCTGACCGAGGCCTTCCGCTGGCTTACCGGTGCATCTCTTTAAAAATTATGATTATGGTTATAGCCATTACTTCAGCACCGTCACAGCAGCACTGGAGTAACACTCCAACAAGGGCCACATCTAGGTAGGATACACATGATGTTACTTCTCAGTATATGACTCGGGTTCCTGACTTACATATTTATGAAGCAGTAAACTGCTGACGAATTAAGGTTCGTTCATTACTCAGGAGTAATTATCACTGAGATAATTGCCTCACGCTGCCGCTACCCCTGTCTCCTATCCTCGCCCCCTTGGATGGGCATCAGCGTCACATCTTTTTTTTTCCCTCACCTCCCTTCGTTACCTGCTGGGATGGGCACTGGTGCCACCATCTTGCAGACAAAGGGGGGAACCTGTTTACTTTAATTCCTATGACTTGAAAATATTCTACTGTGGTAGTGTGTAGGAGAATAGCAGTCGATGGGCTTCAAACCTGTCACTTTATCTTCTCATTAAGTGAATAAATGTTACATCCATTTTTGTACATTTCTGTACATTTAAAAACTCCTGCTCAATAACCCATGTCTAGTTCTTAAGCATTAGGATTAATCTGCCCGAAATGCACCGCATACTTATGGCTTTCCTTTGTGTTTATATTGAGATTATATTGAGATTTACCTTAAATTTTACTGGGATTTACCTAGAATTATACTGAGATTTACCAAGAATTTTATTGCGATTTACCTAGAGTTACGTTGAGATTATCCTCAAGTTACAAGACCTGTGTACAAGGGCTCAGCGTCTTCCTCCGGGGGTATTCAAGATTTTAAACTCACTTCTTAAGGATAGAGAATACGTACACAGTTTGATGAAAATCATGACAACGAAGTTATACAAAATATTACCCAAGAAAAACGAGACTGCTGCTGCAAAAATAAAAAAAAAAGGACGTAATATTCCCGTCACGAATATGTTTACGGACGGACAGGCGGACAGACAACGCTATAAAACATTGCGTACGTTTTTATTTTCTTCAGAAAAATGCGTGTGCCAAAAAATGATGGACCGGATACAGTTATTACCGAAAATTTCTGGAATCTGATCTCAGATAACCTGGTGTAACCATGACCTTTAACGATCATTTCTCAGTTTACTACGCGTCAGCTTGACGTAGTTCAGCTCCATCGTCTGGGTGAAGCTTCTTCACGAAGGTCAAGCTTCATCTAGGTTTCGTGCCAAGCTTCAGGAACATGTGATGCCATCATATGATACTTCAATTTCCTCCAGTCTTACAAAAATAAGTAAGAGCTATGCTGAGAAAGAGTTCCTAAACGGGTATTGTCTCCTTCATGTTGAAAACCTGGGCTGTGCGAGGGCCACCACGGCTTCATGTCACCTGTTCACTACCAGTCACGGTATTGTGTCTTTTTGTTATTTAAGGATGATTTATGTTGAAAATAGTATAAAATACCGACAAGTTGAAGACTATGACACATGTGCAACAGTTAGATATCGTTATTGCTGAAACGCTTCGCCTACACAGTAGGCTTCTTCACTTGCTGTATTTGACTGAAGAAGTCTACTGTGTGGGCGAAACGTTTCAACAATAAAGATACCAACTATTGCACATGTGTCTTAATCATCAAGGATACTTTAATTCCTACAATAGGGACTGAACTCTCAGTTTGTATATACAAAGAGATACAATGGAAAGAGCGTCTGTCTGGCGCTCAGCAGACGGAGGATCGAGCCTCCACCACGTCTTGAGCTGAATGACCCACACGAGTTTAGCTTCTAACATGAACTAATTTATAATTAATTTCCTCTCTGTGTAAATATTCCAGCTGATACGAATGACAGTAAGGCGGTTGTACTAGCTCTAATTGGCACTAAGTTGTACTAGCTCTAATTGGCACTAAGTTGTACTAGCTCTGATTGACACTAAGTTATAGTAGCTCTGATTGACACTAAGTTGTACTAGCTCTGAGTGACACTAAGTTGTAGTAGCTCTGAGTGACCCTAAGTTATATAAGCTCTGAGTGACATCAAGTTGTATAAGCTCTGAGTGACATCAAGTTGTATAAGCTCTGAGTGACACTAAGGTGAACAAGTGGGAAGAGTCTGAATGGAGAAAAAGTTGAAGTCATGGGTAGCCAAGACATAACTAAAGAAGCCATGGCAGAATTCTTAAAACACGATCCCGAGCAGATAACCTGTCCTTCAGCCTCACTTGTCTTCCTCTTCCTTTTAGAGACATGAGAAGCATTGCTCGCTTATTTTATTCCTTATTAAGCCACCTGAGCGGCTAATACACTGTGCCCACACAGCTCATCCTGTGAACGCCAGTTTATTGTGCCCACACAGCTCATCCTGTGAACGCCAGTTTATTGTACCTCCTCTGCTTATACTGTCAGCGGTAGTTCACTGTGCATAAGATATCTATGTACAACACTCAGGTATCGTCTGCTGCCCAGGTGAAACGATTTTCGACAATAAAAATGCCTAAGTGTTGCCCTTGTGCCTCAATCACCAACGTGACGGTATTGCGTACCATCTATAATATAATAATTTATGGAAGAAATCACAATAAACCGCATGATTGCAAATGTGTAAAAATACCACAGTGAAGATATGAAATAAAACCTGAGCGCTTTCATGTTCTTACACAAACATCTTCAGTGGATGTGTGTGTAAGGACGTAAAAGCACTCAGGTTTCATTTCCTATTTTCACTGTTTACATAATAGGTTATTGTGGACCAGCAGTTCTTCCTGTGTCTGGTACCACACTCAACCCTGTCAGGCCCATCTGGTATAATTATATCTCTGAATACTACCGTTATTTCATAAGTTACATTCTCAGTCTCTAGTTTATCCTGATGATACAGTACATTCACTCTCAAACTTTCCCTCATGTCATTTATCTTAGTCATGAGAAATGATGCGATTGAGTCCAGTTATAAATGTAATCTTGCACTGCAGTCATTCCTACACTGCAGATATTTCTAGCCCAGCCATTTCTGGTTCCAAGCCATTCCTAATTTACAGTCGTTCCCACACTCCTGGTATTTTGTTTACATTTTTGGCTATTCTTGGCCCCACAGTCAGTCATTCTCCCCCAACAGTCCCTTAGCCAACAGTCATTCTCGCCCCGCAGTCCTTCTTAACCCACAGTCATTCTCGCCCCGCAGTCCTTCTTAACCCACAGTCATTCTTGCCCCACAGACATTCTTGGTTTAGCAGTCACTGCCCCGGAGACAGTTTAAAACCCTCACCACGTGTGCCCACGGAATTATACAATGAAAAACACGTGTGACTACAAGAGATGAGCTGCAATAACAAAGAGCAATTAAAGCAAGCAGGAAGACTAGGGGGGGATGGGAAATAGTACGCAACAACAACAAAAAAAAAGATGAACAGAGAAAAATATGTTAAGTCTGAAAGAGGAAAACAGAAAATTAAGGCAGTAATTATCACTAAGAAGCGCAGAGAATAACAAGTTAAAACGAAGGAAGTACGGTTAATTTTTCAATGATTTCCCACTAATTAACTTTTGAGAAATATGTTTAGTCTTTTAAGTTGACAATAAACACTGGATTTTTCACTCGTATCCGCAAGTTGAATTATATGAAGAAATAATAATAATAATAATAATAACAGCAACAATAACGATGATAATAATAATAATAATTATATTAATAGTAGTGATGATAATAATAATAATAATAATAATAATAATAATAATAATAATAATAATCAGCAATAACTATAACAACAATAATAATAATTATAATAGTAGTGCTAATAATAATAATAACAATAACAGCAAAACAACAACAACAACAATAATAATAATAATAATAATAATAATAATAATAATTTCCATACCTGTAACTAGGGATAATCACCATACCAAACAAAACAAAAAAACAATAAGATCAAAATAACTTTATTAAAGTTAATTAATCTAAATAAAAGCAGACTCTCTCCACTAATAAAAGTAAAATGCTTATAACAAAATAACTGAATCGTTGAATTATTTTACTGTTGTTTTCAAAGCCACATCGACACAGGAACACCACTAAATATGGACCCCATGATGGCGAGGCTATCACACCCGTATCACCATTACCGTTCTTCCGTTTCCAAATGCTCCGTCTGCTATTGTTGTCTTCACTAAGTATCAGTGAGAGCGTGAGCCTGACGACACTCTCAGGAAACCGCAGATCCATTCTGAAGTCCCAGTAGCCATGACCTGGCATTTATAACAATTGGGTAAAGAGTATCGCCAGTGAGTACGGGAATTCACTATGGTAAGGCTGAACCCGTTTTCTAAACTGTAAGCTCATTCTACATTGCATTACACTGCATCAGTTTCTGCACAAATAAAGCAGAAACTAAAATAAAGTTTGGTTATTTTTAACAAGAGGGTAAATTCTGGGAGCATGAGACATGTCAAAGTCGCTTGAATATGACCGTAGCAACAAACCGACAAGTAGATATAAATATACGTGCACTGCGTGTCTTTATACACTTCTCTTGAATAGCTGGAAACTACACGCTCGTTCCTTACTGTGGAAGACAGAATGCAATGTTACAAAGTGTCTGTAGCCACGATCTGGCATTTGTAACTTTCAGGTGACAACAGTCACACCGGCTGTTATAACCAATGGCAATGTTACAGTAATATGTCTCAAAAACCCTCGCCCAGTTCCACACCCACACATACACAAAAATTGTTTATCATTTCGTTATTATGAACGTGGGGCAGCGTGTGATTGCACTGTAATTCCGAGGGTTACGAATGATTGGCGCTGCTGGAGATTGCTGGCCACTTTGTCTCTGGTGTGTGGACGATGATATCAGGTAACCATAACTACTAGTATTTAGGATAACTCGATGTTTCAGTTAAACATTTCCAAGTCAGGGGGTGCATATGTTATCCTGGTACTACAGGACGGGTTCTCACTGGCAGTTCTTCTTTGTTACAAATAATTTCGTTCAGTTCTACGCATCATTGTGGAAGAGCCACTAGTCTTTTCTCTTCTTTCTCCTCCCTTCAAGGAAGGTTCCTTGATGCTGGTGAGGGGGCTCTTGATCTAGGGAACTGGATCTATGCTCCAGTTCCCTGAATTAAGCCTGAATACCTTCCACTTCCCCCCACAGGAGCTGTATAATCCTACGGGTTTACCGCTTCCCCCTTGATTATAATAATATTCTCCCTCCTCCTCCTATCTACCCAACACCCAGTTCAACACCTTTCTGCCATTCCTATATTATGTTATCCTGGTACTACAGGACGGGTTCTCACTGGCAGTTCTTTCTTACAAATAATTTCACTCAATTATACGCATCTTATTGGAAGGGCCACAAGTCTTTTCTCTCCCTCCTCCTTCTATCTACTCAACACCTAGTTCAATACCTTTCTGTCCTTCCCCGATCTTCCTTCCCACCCCCTCCTTACCATATCCGACGGCCCCTTAATTTTGGTATCCTTATACCTGGCACACACACATATACACACATACACAGGTGGACAGAGACAGGATGTTCCAGAGAGGGGACACAGAAACAAGGGGTCACAATTGGAAGTTGAAGACTCAGACGAGTCAAAGGGATGTTAGGAAGTATTTCTTCAGTCATAGAGTTGTCAGGAAGTGAAATAGTCTAGCAAGTGATGTAGTGGAGGCAGGAACCATACATAGCTTTAAGACGAAGTATGATAAAGCTCATGGAGCAGGGAGAGAGAGGGCCTAGTAGCGGTCAGTGAAGAGGCGGGGCCAGGAGCTAAGTCTCAACCCCAGCAACCACAATTAGGTGAATACAATTAGGTGAGTACACACACGCACACACACACACACACACACACACACACACACACACACACACACACACACACACACAACACACACACACATAACCAACTGGAGGTTAAAAACTCGACGAGTCAAAGGGATGTTCGGAAGTATTTCTCAGCCTTTAAGTAGTCAGGAAGTGGAATAATCTGGAGAGTGAAGTAGTGAATCCATACGTAGTTTTAAGAAAAGGTGCGACATGGTTCTTGTAGCAAAGAGAAAAGAGAGTGGACCTAGTAGCGACTAACAAAAAGGCGGGACCAGAGCTATGACTCGACCCCTGCAACAACAAATAGATGAGTACACACAACACTATCATCTCCGCATGATCTCGCTTCTTAAATATAAGTCAACTTTGTTCACATAATAAAATACATCATTGTGTATATATTCATCGACAATTTGATTAATTGGGCCATAAAGTCTATCGAATAATCGAAGTGTCATTAAGGCTGCATATCCCCTGTTCAACACTAGTCAAGAATACTTTTAATCACTAAAATACTTATTCAGGTAAACTCTGAGCATATATACACTGTATATGTAATGTATATACCCTTTGTCGAGAGAGATAAACTCCTCAGTACGTATTAAGACATTACTCGTCATAGTTTATGAGTGTTGACAGCATTCCCAGCCATAGAAAGGCATGGACAGGGAAACAAGCTGCTTAGGGTAATTACAGTTAAATTTTGAGTTTCTGATTGGCCTCTCGTGTCATTCTAGGTTTCTGATTGGGCCAGGAGGTACATGGATGGTAGATCCAGGGTAGTTCAGGAAGACCTCACAAACACAGGTATCCTGCAGTTAGTTCTCTGAGTTCTTCCATCGGTGTTGGTCACCTGTGTCAACTCTGTTCTTTGTCGGTTTAAGGGTAATTACATCAAGTTAGGTGATATTTTAGGGAGTTTTGAAACTTTATAGAACTTAGAAAAGCAAGAGAGCATACGTTTAAAATATACGTTAAAAATGTACTTTATAAAACATACATAATGAAACGTACGTTATAAACTTATGTTTATAACGTTATAAATGCGTTATAAATGAGGGGCTGTATAACCCTTGTGGTTTAGCGCTTCTTTTGATTATAATAATAATATAAATGAGGGGAAAAGTCTGATGTAGGAATGAAGGTTCTTGTTATTCTCTGAAGTGGCTGCCGACGTCGCTTCTGGCGTGGCCGCCGACGTCGCTTCTGGCGTGGCCGCCGACGTCGCTTCTGGCGTGGCCGCCGACGTCGCTTCTGGCGTGGCCGCCGACGTCGCTTCGGGCGTGGCCGCCGACGTCGCTTCTGGCGTGGCCGCCGACGTCGCTTCTGGCGTGGCCGCCGACGTCGCTTCTGGCGTGGCCGCCGACGTCGCTTCTGGCGTGGCCGCCGACGTCGCTTCTGGCGTGGCCGCCGACGTCGCTTCTGGCGTGGCCGCCGACGTCGCTTCTGGCGTGGCCGCCGACGTCGCTTCTGGCGTGGCCGCCGACGTCGCTTCTGGCGTGGCCGCCGACGTCGCTTCTGGCGTGGCCGCCGACGTCGCTTCTGGCGTGGCTGCCGACGTCGCTTCTGGCGTGGCTGCCGACGTCGCTTCTGGCGTGGCTGCCGACGTCGCTTCTGGCGTGGCTGCCGACGTCGCTTCTGGCGTGGCTGCCGACGTCGCTTCTGGCGTGGCTGCCGACGTCGCTTCTGGCGTGGCTGCCGACGTCGCTTCTGGCGTGGCTGCCGACGTCGCTTCTGGCGTGGCTGCCGACGTCGCTTCTGGCGTGGCTGCCGACGTCGCTTCTGGCGTGGCTGCCGACGTCGCTTCTGACGTGGCTGCCGACGTCGCTTCTGACGTCTCTTCCTGGGAGTGAGCCAGCAGACCATAATGCTAAGGTCAGGATTTCACTTTGGTTGAAGATGTCAGATATTTGACTTTGACACTAGAATGTGTGACCTTGACACTAGAATGATTGGAATATTAAGTAGCCTTGAAGGTGTTCCTGAAAATGATGTCCTGATTTTTTCTTCTTAGTTTGTATCCCATCCTCCAAGCTTTCGTTTATAACTTGAGAGCGCCTCATCCGATCGGCTTTATCTTTTCAACGCTGGTCTGCTGAACCTGGGTAAAGGTTCATGCAACTTCTGACATGTGCAGGTGCCCTTTGACCGGAGTTTTATAATCAATTGCAATATTCCTGGACTGGGTCGAATAACTTATACTTTCTTTCGAACGTTCATAAATGATTCATCCTACTTCGACGAGTGAGAACACCTGGTAGATGCACACTTACTAATTTTATGTGTATAAACAGTGTAATTTTCCCATTAAATCATGTTAAATATACTTAAGTATCCCTCTTAAGAACAGCTTCACTCTCTTTAATAGCTGATGTATCTTACGGATAGGATAGTACACAATATAGCTTGATGCAGCCAGTCATCCATCAGTCCTTCCAAGCATCCGGTTATCTAGCCATCCATCCATCCTTACGGTCATCCAAACATACCATTATCAACAACCAGCCACCGACACACTTATACAAGCATCCAAATACTTCAGTTTAAAGAAATATAATAATATTCACGGGAAAATTATAAAACTAAAAAAGGGTCCCAAAATATTTGGGAAAAGGTAGGTTTTCAGTTTTGACTTAAGAGGAAATAGCTCTATTTACTTAGATGAGGAACCCTTCAAAGTCATATTTACCCTGCCCCGTAGAGTCCGTGAAGGGTTTCAGACTTTTAACACTCAAATATCTCTCCAACATCCCCACATAAATACGTAGACATCAAGCACCAAATGCAGACAAAGGCATTATTTTTTTTACTACGTTGAGCTGCACGCAACAGACACCAATCATGCACTATACAGAAATTTTTCCCAAAAAATTCACAAGTTTCCGCCTGATACAAGAGTATTAACACTCACTCCAGTGGTCAACATCAGCGCCATTTACTTACAAATTTTCACTGAATTATCACGAATGATTATGTACTCTTATGATGTATCACCTGGAAACTACCTCGCCAAGCTTGTTTAAATTTTTCTGCTGGAAATGATCCCGCTAAGTCTTTTTTTGTCTTAATGTTTACTGCTGGAAATTACCGCGCTAAGCTTTTTTTTATAGTTTTCTGCTTGAAATGATCCGCTAAGTATCTTTTTGCTGGAAACTGTCACTCCAATCCTTGAAAGTTGTAATGCGAAGTGAAATGAAAATTGAAAATGTTTTGAGCTGGTAATAGTTAGAAGACATAACGAGACCCGACTGCTTCCGACAATTACAGTTAAACCTGCTACTAGATCACGTTAGGTTAAAACGTTCTGGAAAATTAACTTCATACTTAAAATAATTCATAAATGTTATACATGTGTCTTAAATCTTTCAGAAGTAATGAAGAGCTGTTCTTAGATATAAAAAAAGTAATCAGAACTCGCGTTGTACAAGTATCTATCTTGAGTATAATATGAGGGATGAAAAAGGGTAAAGTGGGACTTAGCATCATTTTTGCCTTAATCCTGAACAACCTCGACCAGTCCAAAGAATGTGCTGGTGCGTGAATGATGCCATCAATCCTTCACAGTAACACATCGGACTCTATGATAAAGAATTAGACTTGCAATCATTCTTAAAGCACGGAGAGAAATCTCCAGTTCCAGGTTGAGACTGACCCATAAAACGTGATGGATACAAAGGATTTTCTTCAAGCTACTTAATTAGACTTTAAATATCATATATTCTTTCCCACTAGTGACGGTCCATTGAAGCTCCTGAAACAGAAGAAAGAAAAAAGAAGACATAGGTGGTGAGCACCGTAAGTTTAACACAACCACCTCAATTAAACCTCGCGAAGCGCAAAACCTGAATACTCAAGAGTTCACCTTGAAGCCCCACTTCCACACGACCCTCGACTTGTTAAGTTGTTTAACAAACCACACTGGTCCTCACCCTGGAATATTATGCGCATATAAACACAAGTGTTACCACTAATGTGTTCAAAATGTGCAAATGTTAAACTCACTTTCATATGAAGCTATAAATTGACAATAAAAACATATTTAGCGTTTTTCATAACGTAACATTAATAGACAGTAAGGACGTTACACAGTGTGTCAATGGACTGTAATTAATGAAATATTATAAACGAGCTTAAACCAGTCTTTGACAGAGGGATTTATGGGATGGAAGAAAACTGGGTCTTCAACCCCTGTACACTCGTTTTAGCTCATTATTGTTCCTCCATAGTCACATGGAATATTTAGTTTCTAAATATTTCCTAAGAAGAAATCTTCCCAGCATTAACCGTGAAATCATTAAAATGTGTATTTTTTTAAGTAATTCAAACACTTGAATACTTCCAGCAAGACTCCAGTTTCTTACACAGGATCCTGCTTTCCAACAGGACTGGATTTTTTTTTTCAGAGGATAAAATTTTCCAGGAGAACTGGAATTTTCCAACTCGCTACAATGTGTCAAGACAGGATGTAAATTTCCATCAAGACCGGAGGTTTTTTTTTTTTCTACAGACGATATGACTTTCCTTTCGGAATGGAATTTTCTAACCCACAACAGTGTGGTAACTCATAGGCCCTTGAGAAACAGAGGGTGATGTGGGCCCCAGGGTTCAACAGCGGCTCCCTGCCCTCACAGTAACTCCCTTAATTAAGATAACACATAATTTAATGTCAGCCAGTCTATACCGAGCTGGTCGCCAGGGGTGACTCTAGGAACACTCCGCAACTCTAACATTACCGCCAACTAAAGGATTTATTAAACCGTTTATCAATATGTATTCCTCTACGGCCGATGTCACAGGCGATCGGTAAATCAAGCAACAGACTAAATCATGGACGATGAGGTTTACAGCAAATCGTAATGTAAATGTTTTTATAAGCTGACAGAACACAGCTGTGTGGCCTGTCAGCCACAGGCGAACTTTATTGACCTGTCTGCTTATGTTGAATATATCTTGGACAGCGGGTGTGTCTGCATGTGACTGTATGTGTCTGTTGGTTTGTATGTGCGCGCGCGCACGTCACAGCTAGTCAGACTCCCAAATAGCAACACACCCTTGAACTCGAAAGACCTGTTTGTTTATGGGAGATTTGAAGACAGAGCAAAAATATTAAGTAGCACATTTATATACAAGTATTTATCCAGTATATTTTATTTAAAGGCATATTCGGTTTTTATTTCAATTACTAGCACCAGTCTTGATTGGACGAGTGCTACTAGTACTAATATTAGTTTTCTGGAATAAAGCTGCTAGTTCTACAATTCTGATAGTACTATTACTAAACTATTCAGCGAGATCACAGACATTCAAATTCTGCCAATACCTTCTATAATAAAATGTATCGACGGAATATGTAACTATCAAGATGATCTATCATTGTTTATATGGACGTGAACTCTGCATGATGATCATAGTAAGAGAAAAAGCAACTTAGGCAAGAAAGGCAGAAGAAAGATTGTTTAAACAGTAGTGTCGGGGTCACTCACGGGAGAATCTAACTTGATGTTTGAACACTTGTTTCCCCTGGTAATACTACTCTGCAATAATGGCAACATGATGTAAGCATGTTGCAGCACACGCAACAAGCTGTCGGGTCAACATCATTGCAGTTTCTCCTTAGCTCAGCCTCTCATCACGCCTCTGACGCTTCAGTGTTTCAAATCAGAGCCAAATCAATACATTTGCTTAAGAACGTAGGGGAACAAGGGTATCTCAGAAAGACCAGTTTCTTTTATACGAGAACGTAAGTAAACGACATCTACATCTTATTTTCTTATCTCACACGTGTTCTTGGTTATGGGCATTTGTCTTCCATGTTTGTCTGTAGCAATTTGAAAAAAAATCTAAAAACTAACAACACGTGCGTGTACTCGGCAGTAGATGCAGGAGGCTAGTCCCAGCTCCTGACTCCGTCTCTTACCTCCATGCAACCAGTTTTTTCTTTCTTGTCTCGTGGGTCTTATCATGCCTTTCCCTAAAACTGTGCATGGTAATTGCCTCCACCTATTTGTATAAGTCTTTCTACTTCATGAACACCAAGAGACAGGAGAAACACTTCCTAACATCACTGACTTTTTTGAAGTTTTAATTTTTACCTTCGGCCCCCTTAGTCCCAATATGTCTGTGTCTGCCGTAGCAAGGCCTCCGAGTATCGTGTACGTTATCATGCCCTTATAATACCGAAGGAACTAAAAAAAAGTCAAAATATCCTACTGACATTAAGTGCTCTATGGGGCAGGTGAAGATATGCACCAGAGATAAATCTAGAACTCTTGGAGTTACCAGAGCTGTCTAACCGAAGATGAGGTCAATAGATGGAGATATTTATTAAGATGGTACTAGAGAAATGAAGACTCGGCTGTCAAAGTCACGTATCAAATAGTAAATATCTTCAGAATTAAAATCCGGGAGAAGAAAAAGAGCACGGGGCCGCGGGGGTATACACCCTCCAGGTATACACCCTCCAGGTATACACCCTCCAGGTATCAAGACGAGGTCAGCAGAGAGGACAGGTTGTGGAGATGAGGTCAGCAGACAGGCTGGGTCATGCTGTGAGGATTACATAATCCACCAGGACAGCGACACCAGGGAGGATGGTGAAAAGACAGACATATGGTACTGTCAGTAAGAAGACTGGAGTACACAAAACCGCTGGAATCAGTCTTGACAATGGGAATCTTTAAAGATTGAACACTGACAGTTAAGGAAGATGGGGTTGTTCAGTAGTATGGGACGGACTGACAAGAAACATGGGGCCATTCACCAGGATGAAGAAGACACGCAGGTGAGGAAAATGGGACCATTCAGCAAGTTGAGACACACTGGCCCCATTCAGCAGGATGGGACAGACAGCCAGGTAAGGAAAATGAGGACCATTCAGCAGGACAGAGCAGGATGGCAGGTAAGGAAGATGGGGCAGGTTTGAAGGATGAATAAGTGAGGCTGGAGAGACGGCTGGTGAGGTCCCATCATTCTTGAAGCCGACACAAACACACTGACGGACACTTCTTAATTATGAAAACCGGCTGTGGCCTCTGCCGCTCTGACGGGAACATCACCGGCCATTATTTATTGACTGCCAGACTCTTCTTTTTATAACAGGTTAATACCCAGGTTAACGAGAATTTTGTATTAACATCACGAAGACCAAATTTGTAGAATCATATGTGAAATAGGAGAGAGAGAGAGAGAGAGAGAGAGAGAGAGAGAGAGAGTGAGTTCCTTTTTCAATCTTGATGAATATGACACACGTACAACCTCTAGGAATCTTTACTGACAAGACTTTTCGCCTTGGTGTTCAGTAACTTGGCCTTGATCAGTCTTGATTTATCAAGGCTAAGAGACTGAGCACCTCAAAATTACCTCTCAATTCTTCCACTGTCTCCGGTACATGTTGTCGGTCCTCTGAACCATTCATCTACAACATGTTTTCTATATTGGATCGAAAAGGCAACTAGTTGGCGAAACGTCTCATCAGTAAAGACACCCAGGTGTTGCACATATGTCTTATTCATCAAATTGCCGAATTTTGTATAACATTATTACCTGATACTGCTTTATTGCTGTCCTGCGAAGTAACTTTATTTTATTTTTATCCTTTGTTTATAAAGTACCACTCTGCTACTCCCCTTAACATTACGTATTGATTATTTTCTTTATTCTCTATCATTCATGTATGTGACCCTGTAGTTTATTATCTTGAACACTATGTGCTTAATCGTCCATTTATTAAAGAATATAGAGAGAGTATAATAACCAATGTGATATGTCAAGATATTTTATTAATAAAAATAAGATACCAGATATACTAAGCAAATTTCTTAAATTTGCTTGTAACAGATAAATGAACTGTAGATATAAATCCAGATGTACTTCTGTTAACCCTTTAGGGGCCTAGTGCCTAGGCCTTTTGTGTATCCATATACTCTTACGCTACCATCCACAGTATAGAAATGGGGTGCACAATAAACTAGCCAATTCGGTGGCAAAATCTAAGAATCTAACCGGTGGGATCTGCAACACTAGTTTAAACCCATCACTTCGGTGTGTCTGATGTCGTTGCTATTTGTCAGGTATGGATCTCTGACGGTGAAGAACTTGTCGATGTGGCATTTTATCCCAAATTTGCTATCCAGTTCCACATGCCATTTTACTAGGGCTATAAATTATTACATTCTGACATAGTCTCCTGTTCCGTAACTGTTTTCACAGTTGCCTCTTTTATTCTCTGCTTTGCAGTTCGTAGTACTCAGCTACTTTCTGATACCTTGTCAATCTCTCGTTCTACTAAGTTCCGGTGTCGTTTGTCCGTCTTTCCTTAAACTCTTGGAATGTCACCATACCTTTCAACCTCATGGATTGAAACAGTTGAATGGACGTCATTCTCGTTGTCATCCATCCACTTCCTGGTTCACTACTGCATGGTAGTGTTTGAGTATGCTATTGAGTATTATGCTACTGCAGTGTTTCACCTTTCACTATGAAATCCATCAATGACAGCATTCCCAATTCTGTCGTTACAACGGTTTTATCAAACGCCAACTAAAATTCCAGATTTATTTTATCCACACTCGCTGGGTTATAAATCAACAAAGCCATGATTTCACTCTAACAGAGCAGTTTCTTGCTAGTGAACATTCAGCAGCTCCCCTTACATCATTAGCTGTCAGATTTTATAACCATTTTATTTTCACGATTTACCAAAAAAAAAATCAACCTCTAAAATCATTTTATCCTATAGCCGTAACAAAACTGATTTAATTCAATGGACTCTGTTTTTCTATACACTGTTTCTTAGGTCTGATGCATCCACTGAGCTCTAGGTTATCTGTGGCGTGTGGTTTATCCGGATACTCTCCTTAGCAGAGTCATCCATCACTTGGTAACGAGGGTTACGCTTCCTTGTCGACTCTACTTTCATTCCCTTGCCTCACAATAAAACAAGTTTTTTTTTTACTTTTCTCTTAGCTTTATCAATTTTTTCCATGTATACTTTCCCTGGTTTCTTGTGTAACAGAGTTGCTATTTTTCCCCTTTTTTGTCGTAATCGCTAACTTAAAAAGAGGTGTTCAAAATGTAACACTTTCACTAACTAGCCCTTGTGTGTACTCATCTATATGTGGTTGCAGGGGTCGAGTGTATGTGTATGTATGTATATTTGTGTGTATGTATGGATCATTTGTTCTGCTTTCTATTGTATCAGAGTTGTATAAGCATGTTTAATAAGCTAAGAGAGAGAGAGAGAGAAAGAGAAAATATAAAAAGTTACGCTTTGCGAGGTGTCTGTGTTGAGATATCGAGATATGGTTAGTGTAAAATAACGACCAAGTGTCACTACATACGAAAACTGACGAAGATGGAGGGTGTAATTTGTCAGGAGCGACATAACCAGCAAAGGGCCACTAGAGACTCTATAATGATATACAGCAAAGCTTCTATAATGACTAACATCTGTTTGAAATGATGATAGTGTAGAATTATCGAGTCCAAAAAAAATAGGCAAATCTTTATCAAACATTAAAAATCAAAAACACTACGCTGCCTTCCATGAAACATGGGTAGATAGTATTTCTGTAACATTGGCGAAATCTGCAGGCAGTAGTATCTCGCTTAAGTTAAGGTTAATAATAGGGTAATTCCGAGATGTTTTGTTCCTCAGGAAAGAACAGTGTCTCCTGACACTGGGTTTAATGAGGTGATGACCCGCCCAGTGGTTCAACATCCGCTAGGCTAATCCATCAAGGTCCAACACCTCGATCAAAAACAAAGGACCACCAGGTGGTGGTGGTGTATATTATGAAGATATCTTAGCGGGTATCCTCGCATGATGACTACTGCTATCTTAACATAGCTACTTTCAGGTTAGCGTAACGTGATAACTCCTTTAAAGTTATCCTAACATGAACTAAGATTAAGTTGTAATAACTGGAACAATACACAAATAACCCTCACATAGGAGAGGGAAACCTATGACGACGTTTCGCTCCGACCTGGAGCATCATCAAGTCACACTAGCAATACAACTATTGTCCATGAATAACATGATAACTTTAGGGTTATTCTGACATGATGACTCTTACTGGTATCCTAACATGATACCCTTATGTACAAGTGTGTTATACAAGTCTGCTCAGTATACAGCTGCTTAATGCACATCTGTTAAGTACACATGCGTGGAGTACCTGAATGATAATCACATGCATAAAGTGCATTTGCGGCGCATCCCTCACATAATGCGTACCTGCTTCATGTACACCAACATTATGTGTACCTACACCATGTACCCAAGCATGTGTACCTACACCATGTACCCACACCATGTACCCAAGCATGTGTACCTACACCATGTACCCAAGCATGTGTACCTACACCATGTACCCAAGCATGTGTACCTACACCATGTACCCAAGCATGTGTACCTACACCATGTACCCAAGCATGTGTACCTGCACCATGTACCCAAGCATGTGTACCTACACCATGTAGCCAAGCATGTGTACCTGCACCATGTACCCAAGCATGTGTACCTACACCATGTAGCCAAGCATGTGTACCTACACCATGTAGCCAAGCATGTGTACCTACACCATGTAGCCAAGCATGTGTACCTACACCATGTACCCAAGCATGTGTACCTGCACGTGCACCAACACCGTGTACCACCCTCACGTGTACCTCACATCAAGTGCAGGTCAGTATAGAATGGAGTTGATTGAGATATATCTTTTCCCTCCCAGCCCACAAAACTACTTTCAACTTTCCCTGAGTGACACCTCAACATTTCTGACGTTGTTTATAACCAGGAATACTTGTTCTTCTCTCACTGGTTGTTTGGTGTCTCGCCTCCCCGCCTGGCGGCTTATGATTCCCCGCTTGTCAGTTCAGTATTATTTATTACGCGGTCGGTGATGTCCTGGCTAATAGTTCTTGACTTGCTACTGACAGCTCACGGCCCATGCATCACCGCCGACACTTGCTTATTTGTGCTTAATTAGTGACCGTATTTAGGTTCCTCTTACTTGTGTACTTAATGTGTGACCGCGTTGCTTATTGTGCTATTATTGGTGACCGTATTTAGGCTTTCCCCTTCTGTGAATTTGTAATGTGTGACAGCGTTACCAATACATCATCAAAATATTGAGCAGTTCGTAGTTTTATTGGGTTGAACGAACATTGAACACTAATTATGCGATCGAGTGTATGGGTATTGGGCAAAGGGATAAGGTTTACATTTCAAAATAGATTATCAAATTTATTGGAAGATGTTCGTATTTTACTTGACAATCAGATGGCAGGATAGGGCTGGGCTGAACACTAGTCTTACGTTCTTAGTTCAGCCGTGTCCACAAGCCGCCACTTCAGAAAACCATCCTCAACATGTGCAACATTTGGGAATCTTCATTGTGGAAACGTTTCGCCAGCCAGTGGCTGGCGAAGAGCGAATTGTCATGCAATTTCTTGGATCGAACCCTTAACCAGCATCATGGCACCAACACGGGTCTCTCTAATAAGAGGATTAGTTAGGGGTGTCTGTCCTATTACGAGGGCGTGGCGAAACGGTGTTGGCTAAAATAAAATAAAAGAAAACATAAACGTGGGATAGGCTAGGCGTTAGGTATATGGTAGGCTACGGTAGTAGCAACCACTAGCTTGGACTCTAGTCCAAGTCCATCTCAGAGCCAAGAATTTACGATCCTCTTGTACAGTCAGTAATTCCCAGGTCAGGCAGACATTATATGGGAAGGTTTGTGGAAGATACACAAGGCTCAATTACACTTGTAATCTGTAGTAGTTAAAAATAATGTAAACTACGTCAGACGAATACTGGATTAAATGCTGCAGATTCGATTATATCTGTTGGGAAAATATTTTGGATACAAGTTCGAGGAATGGAAAGATAATTTTCTTGTATCAGAGAAGTGACCCCGCCATACTGGGTAAAAAGAGAACCAGGTTGCTAAAATATACAGAATGACTCTGCCATTGCTATGAGACCAGAATTAAGAAATATAAGATTTTGTTACGGAAGCCTCAAAGATATGTTAAATCGGCTAAAGTCCTTAGGTGGTTCTAGTGGTCAACGGCCTCCACTAGGCGCCTCCCATCACCAAAGGAAAGTGGCCCTGCGTCATATAATAGCTCATAAGTCAACGTGAACGCTTGTTCCATCACCCTCTTCCTCCCTCCCCACGTACTCCCGAGAAAATGTAAATAAACTCTAGTCAGTATATAAAGTTTACCAATTTAATTACATGGCTGCCACATAAATAATCACTACCGTCCTTTATCTTGAAAACGTGTCAGCGGCCAACTTATCATGCCTAGTTTTTTTTTATTTTTGTAGAAAATAAAGCATAATTATTTGTTACACACTTGTTCTGTATTGCATATACAAAACCAAAACAACACTTATATTCCCCTAACCTTACACTGCAAAACACGGAAAGTATACACAAAATGTATGTCACCGAGAAGACGGCAACCCACCAGGCGACGTCACAGGGTACGGTTCAATCACAAACGAGCCTTCGTAAGCAAATCAGTGAAACTATAGTATGCTAATCGTGTCTGCGGGAGACGAGCGCCCAGATGGTTGCGACTCCGGCTGGCATTCCTCCGGGAGAGGTGAAGATGATAAGGGTCACTTCTATTCAGTCGTGAAGGCCAGCCTAGCCTGCCCAGTCAAAGATAGTGTGTGTGCTTTTATATAATAATGAAAAATTTAGGTTTCTTTTTAAATTCTGGATCGCCTGTTCCTTCAAAAAATTCACAAACGTCCAAGCCATGTAACAACGATAGGAAGATATATTCAAGTTTATATTCAAGAGTGACATTATCGGGATCATAAGCTCCGGAAAAGAGATGTGATTGAAAAGCACATTGAAAACATGAACAGATTCTTGACACTTAAATAGATACTGACAACTATCTTGGAGCTAAACAAGAAAAAGCTCTCTATCTGCGAATGATTTCTCCCCCAACAGGATGAGGTTCAATAGACTGAAAGGTCCGCGTGATCCTCGATATTCGTCTCGACCAGCCAGAGATAGATGCCACAGGTGGCAAAGATCAGGAGGACGTTTATTGAAGCTCATAATTAACGTTTCGGTGACAAATCAATCGCCTTCATCAGGATTCATTTTTGGAACATGACATAACAATGTAAAAAAAAAAATCGTTGGAAATACAACGTATATTGTAGTGGCTTGTCTTGCATAGTAACCACATGATCCATGTAAGACATATGAACGCCATCTCCTTACTTAGCTAGTTTGCTTAATTTTTCAAAAAATCCTCATGGTTTTTCAAATGTTTTATTGTGTTTACAAGGGCTTATGTTTTTTTACATTTTCAATGTGTTTTAAGAATACTTCCATTATATATATATATATATATATATATATATATATATATATATATATATATATAAATGCAAAAAGATCACAGTATATATATATATCGTGCCGAATAGGTAAAACTGGTCAACTAGCAAGAACTAGTTTAAAATTAAGTCCTTTCTAAAATTTTCTCTTATACTTTTAAACATATTTTTTCATTTATGTTAATGTAAAAATTAATAATTTTGTACCAAAAGAACCTTATATCTCGATTAAACTGAAGAGGGGACACCTGGAACACAGCTCTTTCACATTGATCACATCAGTATATTACTAAACATAGCAACGATATAAACTGTTAAACCCATCACATTCTTCAGGTGCTGTTTTATTTACATTCAATAAATTATAGCCCATTAGGCTAACACCAACACCGGATTTACAACACACTCAGGCACATAGCCTACATTCTTTTCCACAATGAATATCGCGTAGAGAAAAATCGAATATGTCCGAGATTATACATAAAAGTTTAATCTGAAAGCTAGTGGTGCTTACACCACCAGAGTATACATACAAGTGTTCCTTGGAAGGTGGTGGTGCTTACACCACCAGAGTATACATACAAGTGTTCCTTGGAAGGTGGTGGTGCTCGCACCACTAGAGCATACATGCCTGTGTTACCATGGAGGGTGGTGGTGCTCGCACCACTAGAGCATACATACAAGTGTTCCTTGGAAGGTGGTGGTGCTCGCACCACTAGAGTATACATACAAGTGTTCCTTGGAAGGTGATGGAGCTTGCACCACCAGAGTATACATACAAGTGTTCCTTGGAAGGTAATGGTGCTCGCACCACCAGAGTATACATACAAGTGTTCCTTGGAAGGTGATGGTGCTCGCACCACCAGAGTATACATACAAGTGTTCCTTGGAAGGTGGTGGAGCTCGCACCACCAGAGTATACATACAAGTGTTCCTTGGAAGGTAGTGGTGCTCGCACCAGTAGAGTATACATGCCTGTGTCACCATGGAGGGTGGTGGTGCTCGCACCACTAGAGCATACGTGCCTGTGTCACCATGGAGGGTGGTGGTGCTCGCACCACTAGAGCATACGTGCCTGTGTCACCATGGAGGGTGGTGGTGCTCGCACCACTAGAGCATACGTGCCTGTCACCATGGAGGGTGGTGGTGCTCGCACCACTAGAGCATACGTGCCTGTGTCACCATGGAAGGTGGTGGTCTCGCACCACTAGAGTATACATGCCTGTGTCACCATGGAGGGTGGTGGTGCTCGAACCACTAGAGCAGACATGCCTGTGTCACCATGGAGGGTGGTGGTGCTCGCACCACTAGAGCATACGTGCCTGTGTCACCATGGAAGGTGATGGTGCTCGCACCACTAGAGCATACATGCCTTTGTCACCATGGAAGTTGGTGGTGCTCGCACCACTAGAGCATACGTGCCTGTGTCACCATGGAAGGTGATGGTGCTCGCACCACTAGAGCATACGTGCCTGTGTCACCATGGAAGGTGGTGGTGCTCGCACCACTAGAGCATACGTGCCTGTGTCACAATGGAAGGTGGTGGTGCTCGCACCACTAGAGCATACGTGCCTGTGTCACCATGGAAGGTGGTGGTGGTTCTCTTACTATGAATATCAAGCAACTAGCAGCTTTTGTTATGCTGTACACGTGGAGGTCTGGGTTTGTGAACGTGCATGCGTGCCGGTGTGCGTACGTGATGTGTGTATTGTGAGTGAGTGTGTGTGTGTGCGCGTGCGTGCGTGCGTGAGTGCGTGCATGTTAAGAAAAATAGATTTACGAGTGAGGGCTGTGTTCCGATGGCACTAACAACTTGATTGATCAGGCAGTCAACCAGTAGATTTGCTCTGGGACGGACCGGGTTGCGTGGGACGGTGACGCTCATATTTAACAAGTAAGGGAACAGACAGGTAGAGCTGAACTAGGAACCTGTATCATTAACGAGAATATTTTCTAAAGTAATTGGGAATATAATCAGAAAGAAAATGGTAAAGAGAAAATGATAGGGCAACTCGTTCGGGTTTACTGAAGAAAATTCTTGCCTTTAAAACTTAGTGGGTAGACTCTAATTTACAGCATTGTAAAAATGCATTTGACAATGTACTACGTTAGAAAATTACCCAAAACCTGGACGAGGAAGCGTTAAATCTGAAAGTCACACAATACCAGAGAAATGGCAAGGTATAATGATAGCCAGAACATTCATATGTCATGGCCTGATTATTACATCAGTAATCACAGCTTTTAGCATTATTACCTCACACCAGCTAACTTAATCTTGTCTGTTTTGGTCTTATTACCCCACAATAACTAACCGAAGTCTTGTCCTGACTACCACGTCAACAATCACGGGTCAAATAAAACATTTTCAGGTTAGTAAACCCAGAATAATCCAAGAAAAGTTGAGCAGTGTGACTTATTTCCTTTGGACTTATCCCTGTCTTCCCACAACTGTCCACCAACACCCCAACACATTTACTGCTAGGAGGGATAGTAGGTGTAATTAGACTTGCTCATACGTCTTGCCCATCCCGGGAATCGAATTCGGGCTGGGCAAATTGTGAGGTGAATGCTTATAACACACGAGGATCGTGAGTAATCACGGTAGTGACATGATAATCAAGGAATGCGGGATGCACATTAACTATCTCGTTAGTGGATGGTGATGATGCTTGCAACTGCTACCTCGATGACATTGATAACACATAACGAGGCTACTTGTTGAGATTAAGTGCTTGTACCTTTTAACTCGACCCCAAGTTTCCTTATTATTCCGGCTGAGTTGAGGTTTACAACAACAGAAACAAGAGAAAACTTGTCCACTCTATCGGAAAGGGAATGTTTGGGGAAGAGTGTATGAGAGATGGTAAACAAACAGAAGACAACAAGTTTTCTACAGCAGGACACGAGGTCAGGACAGATTTTATAGAATTTGACCGAGGGTCAAAATTATTGAGCAGCGCCACTCATCCTGTGTGAGTATATATCACCATACCGTAACACATTACAGCCCAAACAGCTGACACTCAGTTGGCGATATCAGCTCCTCTATTTCCAAACAGAGGTATCAATAATTTTGCATTTGAGTCAACATATCTACAGTTACTGTACCTTCACAAAATTAACATTATCCTCCTTTGAAGTTACTACACCAACCTGCCACATACAATCCTTATCACCACTTCCTCTATTATTTCCTTCTTCCTTACCAGAAAAAAAATTTCATCTAGTGCAACTTAATATTCTGCCATTTCTTAAAATTTTTACATTTTTGTTCTACAATATTGTTTTCTACAATATAGTCATCACTCGCCTTATAAACTCTAAGTTCTGTGAAAACTTATATAAATTGTGTTGAAATTTTATTAATTTCTAAAGATCGTCAAAATACAATGTTACACCAGTGAAATAATCTATACTGTGACGTTAAATTTTTTTCTTAGGCTTTGATGCAGGTGTTAAGTCATCCTCTAGCTTACTAGGTATCCAGCCCATAAAAAAAATTACTCGTACGTCTTAGCTGTAACTAGATATTAAAACAAGGAGCAAAAATAATAAATTCCATAAGAAAACCTGGGAATTACGGAGTAACGAAGAAGAAACGAAACACTACGATAAAAAGAAAATGGGTTATTTGAGGTTGAGAAGAGGGTTGAGGGTTAGTGACTCCATTAACCCCAGCCGCCGAGGTGAACCTCACTAATAGTCTAAAAGTCTGGCCAGGTCACCACCTAAGCCAGCTTTGCGGGCAACCACAAACAATAACAGAGCTCGGGGGCATCTCTCGCCCAGCACCTGCCTAATTGTTGGCGGCTCGCCCACGATACACCATTACCACCACCACCACCACACGTTTGTTGTCACACCTCATGTGCTTTAGCTCCTGGTTCCGCCTAGCCTTGGCTATTCTGTTCATGCCTCGTACAGTTTTATCTGTTGCGAAGATGTGCCCTCGTTTTCTTCTCTTTCCCACGACATAAAATCTATTTCTCACATTTTTTCTAATTGAAAGACACAATAGCAAAGCGTTTATCCGAGACGAGACAGTGTTTCGTCTTTTCCAAGTCAATATAAATGGATGCAAAAACATATTCTTAGGAACATGTGGTCAGGTGTGAGCATGTGAGTAGTTGGGAAGGTCGAGTTTGAGCATGTGAGTAGTTGGGAAGGTCTGGTGTGAGCATGTGAGTAGTTGGGAAGGTCTGGTGTGAGCATGTGAGTAGTTGGGAAGGTCGGGTTTGAGCATGTGAGTAGTTGGGAAGGTCGGGTGTGAGCATGTGAGTAGTTGGGAAGGTCGGGTGTGAGCATGTGAGTAGTTGGGAAGATCAGGTTTGAGCATGTGAGTAGTTGGAAAGGTCGGGTGTGAGCATGTGAGTAGTTGGGAAGGTCAGGTGTGAGCATGTGAGTCGTGGTGTGAGCATGTGATCATGTGAGATCGTGGTGTGAGAGCGTTGGAGTACTGCAGGTGGTTTAACAGGTGAGGTCAGGAAGCACCGCAGGTAACTTACTGGATACCACATGATTAAGACACTTGTGCCACACCTGGGTATCTTTAGTGAGAAACGTACCACCTGCACAGCAGGCTTCATTAGTCTAATACAGATGCGTAAGGATAAAATAGTCTTGTTTTTAACTGTAATTTTTCTTTTATAATTCTCCCCCCTTCTTCCCTGCCCCAGTAAATTATTTTCTTTTTCTCCCTTGATGCGGGTCTTAGTTATATGATGACACCACAGCTGGAGTTTTGGTCATCTGACCGAGGACTTCCACTGGCTTACCGGTCCGTCTCTTTTAAAAATCATGGTTATGATTATAACCATTAAGTATTATTATTTTTGAAAGGGGGGGGGAGGTATAAAATCAACTGAGTACGGGCACTTTAATTAAAAGGCTAGGAATAACTGTTTTACAGTTACTTTTATTTTTATTTGATTTTTTTGTTTAAGCATTTCCTTATGCAGGTCAATACCTTTATTGTTTGCTACCCATCCTCCCTTCCCCGGCCTGCGAGTTTTAGGGCCTGCCTGCCATGGGTTCAAATCCCACCCGTTCCGTGTTTTTTTTTTTTTTTTAGTTTTTTCTAAACCAGTAGGAATATTAACAGACATACGAAGAGGCAGTTGCATGTATGAAATCCACACACACACACACACACACACACGAGGTCAGATCGCATGACGTCACCTCAAAGGCGTCCACCGCACACAATCATTTAATGAAGTAAAACAGAGAATCTTGAGACTAGGCTGATGGATTACACACCTCCATCCTCCATTGTCTTCCTGACGGCTGACAGATGAGCGGTTACGGATGGGCTCCGGTGACCAGTGTAACTCACTCCCCCAGTCAGCCAGCCAAACACCTAGCCAACCAGGTTAGCCAGTTAGCCAGTCAGTCAGTTAGCCAGTCAGTCAGCCGGCCAATCAAACACCCAGTTAATCCATGTCAACCAGCCAGCCGGCCAAATAAACAACCATGCACACAACTAGCTAACGAACCTAGCAGTCAAACAAATAACGATCCAAACAAACAACGAACCAAACAGTGATTTCTGTCTTCCTGATCTCTTTTACACACACACACACACACACACACACACACACACACACACACATGAAGACTAGTCCCAGAACTAAGGGGTATGTCCTACGAGGAGAGGTTAAGTGTAATCAACCTGACGTCACTGGAGGAGAGGAGAGATATGGGACACATGATAACAACATATAAAATACTGAGAGGAATTGACAAGGTGGATAGGGACAGAATGTTTCAGAGATGTGCCATAGCAACAAGGCGCAACAACTGGAAGTTGAAAATTCAGATGAGTCACAGGGTTGTTAATGAACAAATTTTGCCTCCAAATTGGCTAGATTACTGTGCACTCCATATCCTTCCTAGCGCAACAACACGTGGATGCACAAAAGGCCTATGAGCTAGGCCCCCAAAATGATTAACAGGAGTACATCTGGTTTTATATCTACAGTTGTCTTATCTTTTGTAAGGAAATTTAGGATATTTACATGTCTGGTATCTTTTTTTCCTTAAGATACCAGACAGGTTATTATACTGTCTATATATCAAGTCCCAAATGCAGGAAAACATTTGAAAAGGTATAAGATTCCCTCGAGCTCTTACTATTGTTTCCTCCGAGGCTTCAGATCCTCATTAACTTAGCCTTTCAAAATTTCAACCAGCTCTTCAGCAGAAGGGTTACTTAAAAAGCAACAGCTAATTCCTCTTTATATCACAAACGCAGAGTTGCTGGAGCAAGACGCTGGTTGTTCCTGGGTCTTTAGTTTCTCTTGTCAGTTCAGTGTCAATCTTAGTGTGCACTTTCCTCAAGTTGTCAGAATTTAATGGGACGAAGCTGTAATGATGCGAGTCTATGGAAGTTGATTTGAACTTTTTGTAGGTAAAAAGTTATAATAAGATATTATTTTGCTATACTGTAAACAAGTCTTTTTTCATCATCTGTCTGCTCTAGGCTTCACTCAGACTAGAGTGAATGATTTACAACTAGGAGCACTGTTAGGATACTGCTTTCTACTCTAGAACATAGTTTAACACCTGTATAAAACAATAGATAAAAGTTGAGAAAGTGGTCGTGAGACAAATGACGAAAGGATAGTTGATATTGCCACACTACAACACTGCTCGCTTTCACCTCTACGAGACAAAGATGCTAATTCGGACAGCATTAAATATGATCACACTATATATATAAACATTCTTAACTTATAAAGAGCAAAACAATGAACATACAAATAACGAGAAGTGCGATGGCTGATTTGTCGGAACTAGTTTTATATAAAAAAGAATATTTTGATAGTCTAATCCGTCGTGATGAACCTGTTAAAATCTAGATCTCTAGTGTTACGTTAATATATTCGTTAGTGAACAGTAACCTGGTGCGGGTCTAAATTTCGAGACAACCTCAAGAATATCGTTGGCAGTCCTTCGGAGGTGCTATCACTGATGTTCTCTCCTGGTGAGGTTCTGGTCTACTGGCATGCGAAACAGGGAAGCCGTCTGTTCTATGGCAGGAGACGGCAGCCTAGTTGGTGGAAGATTATATGGAAGTATAACTAGCTTTTGATTATTATAAGATTTGTCCATATTCTCGGAGCAGCAGGTTAGACTGGGAACTGTGCACCTCCTTCACTTCAAAATGCAAATTCTAGAATAAATATATATATATATTTTATTACATAATATGGTACAAAAGATTTAAGAGATACATTGTTGATATAAAGATGGCATATACAGTACACGAGGTGTGTGAGATACATGTCTAGTACATATTGTTACATGTTTGTCACTGATTATAATGCGAAATTCTCATCAAGCTCCTCAGAGCTGGTGCGCGTGCCCAGAATACAGCATGCATTACCCCTCTGAACAGCAGCGCTGAGTCGCTGGAACAGAAAACTAGCTGCCCTGGGATCCCTAGTTACCCTGTTGAGTCTTTTGCCCAGTTCCTTGAGGAACTTAGATGCACTCTTTCCCCATGAGCCAAGGGTCTCCGAGCCTATGGGAACAAACATATAATGATGGGCAAGTTCTCCATATTTTCTCGACTTTTGGGACTCCCTGAAGGTGGCAGCTGCCCCTCCTTCCTCCCTGGTGTATTGGAGATAGGTATCAGTCAAGGTAGATGCACATGTGTAGTCCCACACCACCTGCTTGCCGTCTGTCCAGGCTTGAAGGGTGATACCATCTGGACGCTTTTGGCTGCCATCAGATCTGCATAGTTGAGGTGGCTCCCTTACTGCTGGGCATCCGGCTGTTGTGAGGCTCCTCTTGATAATGTTATTAACCTCTTCATGTCTTGCAATCTTTCCCTCGGATTTACGACACACAAGACCATGGTATCCGAATCGGTCTGCTGCTTCACTACCACAAATACACCTGTGTTCGACGAGAATAGGGGGCGGCAAGTCGAAGGGCAACACCAATGCCTGTGGGTCGAGGCGTATGCCAAGGCCAGTTGGGAACAGCCAAAAGAAAGTCCCCTGCATGAGGAGCTCTCACTGCAAGGAGGCGGGCTCTATCCTTCCCTGCCTGTGGGTCGAGGCGTATGCCAAGGCCAGTTGGGAACAGCCAAAAGAAAGTCCCCTGCATGAGGAGCTCTCACTGCAAGGAGGCGGGCTCTATCCTTCCCTGACACTCTGAAGCATTGCTGAGGCTATATTCTCTACTATTGGGCCATCCCAGTGTGACTGTATATATATATATATATATATATATATATATATATATATATATATATGTTGTGCCGATTAGGTAAAACTTGCGATTTTGGCTTAAATAGCAACGCTCACCTTGCCATATAAGACAAGTTAAAATTTGTGTATGCAATAATTTCGCCAAAATCATTCTGATCATAACGAAAAAAATATATTTCATTGTGTTTGTTTATTATTTAATTAATGTTAACGTATCTAAAATATATTTAGTTGAGTTAGGCTAAATTAAATTGCGCTTGTTGTAATAAGGTTAGGTAGGTTTTCAAAGTTTCTCTTGGTACAAAATTATAAATTCTTACATTAACATAAATGAAAAAAAAATATATCTTTAAACGTATAAGAGAAAATTTTAGAAAGGACTTAATTTTAGATGAGTTCTTGCTAACTGACCAGTTTTACCTAATCGGCACGACATATATATATATATATATATATATATATATATATATATATATATATATATATATATATATATATATATATATATTCATAGTTTATCATTAAATTATTCAAAAATAAAATTAACGAAGAACTAAAATTGTTTATGAAATGTTGTGTTGAGATGAACATTAATGATCTTTGGTACGATTTATGGGCACTTAACGTCTGATTTTACGCACCAAATTGTTTTTGTAACTTAACTGAGAAAGACTGAAATTTTTGTGCATAATAAATTGGTGATACTACTACTACTACTACTACTAATAATAATAATAACTAATATCAATAGTACTATTACTGCTACTTCTACTCCTTATTACTTCTAAGACTACTGCTGTTACTACTGATAATAGTAATATTACTACCCTTAATGGTAGTACTACCTCTAATATTAGTTATACTACTACTAATAAATTATCATGTTTTAATTATTTTTATTATTATCTTTAAATACTGCATGAAATAGGTAAATATGTGTGATATGAAGCAACATATTTTACATAACCCTGAGATCAAGGACCCACTGGTGACGAAGCAGATCAAATTGTCTTCACTTGTTGCTGTGGCTAGCAAGATACAAACCACTCAAGATAGAACTCTAGTACTAGTCACTGAGGGGTAATATTTTTCTTAAGTGTAGACATGGTGTTGGATCTGAATGGTACTGTCTTTTTTCACTTGGGAAAAACGCACACTAAGGTTGTTGAAAGACTCGGGAGCCAAACTCCATAGGAAGACCAGTGGGCCCCGACACTGTCATTAGAAACTAATGGTTCTTTGTCAATGCCGCACACAACTTTGATATTCGCGTTGACTTAGCCAAATAACTTCATATGAAGTATTCAGCTCTGACACTGGTCTGGTGGCTGACTTGTAGCGAAGCGGCTGCGTTTCATTATGAATTGGTAGGTGTAACTTTAATACCCAGTGCTATTCAAGCACATTTTACGAGCTGAAATATTAGTCCAACACGTCCCTTGCCATTTAGCAAGAAACTCTTGGAACGAGTTTTACAAGGTAAATTCCTAAAAGCCATTACAGATGGTAAATTAACTCAGCCTGGCTAAACAAGAGTGTTTCACAAAAACCTGTCCCCCTCTAAAAAAAAAAAAAGCTAAACTAAATACACGACCTCATTAGCACAGCTTGTCAGGGATTCTCCCATTTCCAGGAATCTCCCTGCTAAGTCCTACTACCAGTCTTCATTTAGGAGTTACTTAAACACCCTGCACTATATTCAAAGTGCCATTTCAATTTTTTTCTATCCTGCATGTCCAAGTTCTCTCCATTATATTCAGGAACATTTCAACAGCTCCAGCACAGTCGCCATCTAGCTCATGTTCTTTCAGACTTCAAGTACTTTGCGACAAGTTGAATTCTTTTCTTAACTCTAGTTCTGTTTCAAGATCCACCTCAATACGCCCACCACCCCACCTCCAAAAACCACCCATCCTCCAACACCACCCATCCTCCAACACCACCCATCCTCCACCACCACCCATCCTCCATCACCACCCATCCTCCACCACCACCCATCCTCCACCACCACCCATCCTCCACCACCACCCATCCTCCACCACCACCCATCCTCCACCACCACCCATCCTCCACCACCACCCAACCTCCACCACCATCCATCCTCCACCACCATCCATCCTCCACCACCATCCATCCTCCACCACCATCCATCCTCCACCACCATCCATCCTCCACCACCATCCATCCTCCACCACCATCCATCCTCCACCACCATCCAACCTCCACCACCGCCGCCCTTCCTTCAAGCCCACGACTCATTTTCCACAAGCCGAATCCTCGTTCAGGTTCAAGGTCAAGTCGTTATCCTCTAATAAGTAATTTTCACATCTTCACACCGATGAGCAACATGTTGGGAAAATCCAGGCAGTTCTCACGGAGTAATTAACACCAAGCGATACTTCTCTCTGCTCATCTTTCCTGAACGCGTATTAGCTCGATACGTGACATCTATCTCCGGGTAGTGTTGTCATCGCAGATCTCCGCAGTGTGCGTGCCCCCACACTCCACACCAACTTTTCGCAAGATAAACCCGTCACCGTAACAAATGTCAGCACCGAGTGCTAAGCTTAATTTGATTTTAGAGATATTACAAATAACGGTACAAAAATTTATAACGGTATAGTGTTGATATCCGAGTAAAGACTAGTAGGTGCCTGCCACCCTGCCTGTCTGTATTTCAGCGCTGCTTGCAAAAACAATACTTTTAAAGTCGATTTCAGTCGCTGTAAGATAGTGTTTATGGTTGCAGTTGTATCTTTCAGTAGCCTCCACTCCACTACATTATATACACCACTACATTCTCCACACCACTACGTTCTCCACACCACTACATTCTTCACACCACTACATTCTTCACACCACTACATTCTTCACACCACTACATTCTTCACACCACTACATTCTTCACACCACTACATTCTTCACACCACTACGTTCTCCACACCACTACGTTCTCCACACCACTACGTTCTCCACACCACTACATTCTTCACACCACTACATTCTCCACACCACTACATTCTCCACACCACTACATTCTCCACACCACTACATTCTCCACACCACTACATTCTCCACACCACTACATTCTCCACACCACTACATTCTCCACACCACTACATTCTCCACACCACTACATTCTCCACACCACTACATTCTCCACACCACTACATTCTTCACATTTACATAACTATCACTGCCTTTCATTGAAGTCACTTGCCTTCACCTGCAGATATTGTGCTGGAAATGAACACGAATTCATTCACTTAGGTAAATTTTATTAAAGACTTTCGGTCCGAAACGTCTTACAGAAAGGTGTCCTACGTGAATGAATTCGTGTCCATTTCCTTCAAATTTTCGGCATTCATTTGCTTTCTTACTATAAATATTTTGCCGTCACTGTACATCCTGACATCCATGCTCATTGATCTTACGTTTTAGTTTTAAGCATTTCAAAAAGTTGTATATCCTAATAATGTCAAATTACAAGTCCTCTACAATGCCGTCTTAACTAATGGGTGTATTCCAGAGAACAGTGTGGGGTAACTGTAATAGTTCCTGCACACTTTTACATGAAGTTTAGGGCAAAACAACCTAAACGTGGTCCAGCACGGACTGAAACGTCGCCCGTAGCTTCCTCTCGAACGTGTGGCCAATTTTTGAACAGTTTTAAATCACTTGTCCATCACTCCTCTCCGTGAAATGAATTTCACTATATCGTGAAAGCAAGAAATTATGCAAGGAATAGTGGGGACTGCGCCAGCGGACTTGCATTTTCACAACCCACTGTAACTTTCACTATACGGTGACTCGGTCGTTTGAACTTTGGTAGCCAATTTATCTCAGAATTAGGCTACTATCTGTTGGCGTCATTTGGTTATTAATGTTAACCCTAGGATTCTGAACACTTCAGACTGTTTGCCAGCTACCAGTCTACCACCTTGCAACAGACATACTGGTACTCAGTACCAGTATGTCTAAGCAGTGACCTGCAGATCTGCTGCTATGGAAAAGATCCGCGGGTAGAGACGTTGAGGCGAGTTCTTTACTAAGGACTGGGACTACGTGGTTATCCTTTGCCTTTACGATAAAAAGGGTTCTACCAATATGGCTTCGCTGCCATCATTACCAATTATCGGCTCTCTCTAACAATTCCTTAATATCAGTTTAAATTTGTACCAAGATTAACCTACTGTCTCTACAGATATAATCAGAATATAATCAAAATAATACAACGTTCATTCGTAGCAGTCCAAACCACATCCAGAATTTGTTCCTAGTCATTGGCTGTAATCTATAATTTTTTTTACACACACAAAAAGGAAAATTTGCCTGCTATTTACAAGACACTGGTATTAAATTCAGTTGTTCCACTCTAACTGAATGATTAGGCAGTAAGAAGGGAGAAGATAACCACCCTGCTGGATATCTTCACAGGATGATGATGGTTTGTCGTCAGGAAGCAACAGTCACTAGCTAGGTTTTACACACCGTTTAAAAACTGAAGGATTGGTACATGGTAGAGCATCCTAAGATGATGAACCCATCCTTCACATGAGTCGAATTTATATACAAGCGAGTACTTGAGAAAGACAGAAAGCAGAGGACTTGGAAGCCTACCTGGAGTAGACTGCACACACAGACTGTCTGCTCTTAATAACCATCTACTTCCACTAGATTACGAACTATTTTGTATTATCTAGATGTTCAAGTCATTTTAAATTGTCTATAGAAATTAAAGGTATTTGTTCAATATAGTTTAATCATGTATATTTTTTTTTATCTTTGAGCTGGCAATGTATAAATGAATTTCCTTTCATGTTCATTTCGAGCTGTGGATGTTTGTGAAATAACTTGCCTTCTGGAGTCACACCTCCTGCCACACCTGTCCTGACGCCACCCATACCTGCAGCCACACCACTTATCTTGTGGGCGGGTAGGTGGAGACAGTGGTCGGCGGGCGGTTGGGAGGAATGAGTGGAGCTGGTGGATTGGTGATAGGAGTGGGGAGCAAGGGGTGTAATGGGTAGGTGCAAGAGGAAGATGAGTGCAAGGGATGGGTGGGCAGTGTGATGGGTGGGAAGGTGATAAATGTTTCTCTTGACTTTACGATTCCCGCATAATTGGTGGTTAATTTGTGCTTTTGTTAACTCTTCTCTGCCTATTGTTAATAGCTAGTTTATGTCGGTTGTCAACAATACCGCAGACACATGTTACTGCCTCCCTTAATGTTATTGACAGGTAAGGTGGTGGCAGTTGGTGATAGTAACAGTAACCATGGCAGAACTAGGAAGTATGGCTAAGCTGATAATAATATGGACAACGAAAGGCAAAAATCAGACTGCGGACAGTGTATTCGGGGGGGTTGGGGGGCATACAACTGCAAGGAAGAGTTCTGTGACTTTTTAATATTATAAATTGTTAACATTACTATTAATTCATTTCCAACATTAAAAACTTTCAGGAGTCATAATAAACTTTTACTATCAATATTAATTTTCTTCTGTCTTTAGGATGAAGTGAAATGATTGTCCCTGGTGGTCGAAATGTCTTTACAATAAAATGCCATAACCCGCGTTGTGTATACCAGTACATACTGTTGGAATACTCTACCACTGTATCACCAGCCGAGGTCTTAAACAAGGCCAGACAGGGCGCCACCCCTAACAGATACATCATCCTACCTGTTAACAACACAAGCAGTAACCTTTCCAATACCTGGACCAAAGTCAACATCAGAGCTGGTAACTTATCCTCCAGTACCATTAGAGACTGTTAAAAAGATCAAACCCAAGGATGCCTCTGTTGGGTTCTGTATCATACCTTGTGGAAAGAGAGAGAAATATTACTTAGATGAAGTTTTGAGGGCCCTGAACATGAGGATCAGAACACAATGATGTGCTTGACAGAGAAATGACACGAAGAACACTTGTACAATACAAAATTACATAAAAATAACGCAGTGAAATTCTCCGTAGGAAGGAGACACGCGAGGCGTAATTAACATTGATCATCACAACCAAAACGAACTCAGAGGTAATGTCTAACTAATTCTCATTAAACCTGACACCACTATCACATAGGTACGGGTGATCTTACCAGTCCGCTCTACACCTCATGTTTCTTATCTATGTAGGAATTGATAAAGTTGTAGAAAGAGGTAGAGATACGGGAAATAGATGAACCTGGATTATGTAAATGATAAGATGATTGTGAAGGAAGAAGCAGGATGAAGAGAAGTAACAGATAAAAGGGAGTGAAGAGGAGGGAACACGTACAGGGATAGATCAAAGTGAGGAATGAAGCAGGCTGAAATTGAGGAATAGACGGGAGAATGAGACAGAATGAAGTAGAGGTGCAGATAGGAGGAGATAATAATGGAAGCTAGTGCAAAACCCCAGATAACCAGATAATAACACGTCTCTCACACTCAGTAGCTGCATTGGCCAAGTCTTAATAGATCCTCTGTGAAAGGATTGTCTTGGAGTATTGCGACGTCTCTGGAACATGAGCTGTGACTTGGGAATCAAGAACAGATAGACATTGAGCTGCTAACTTCTAGGTGAGAAAATTGACGATAATAAAGACTTCGAGCAGGTTGCAAGAGACGTGATCAAGCAGAACTTCATAAGTAACTTTAGACATAGTTTACACAGCCAGGTTAATGGCTGTGTA
The DNA here is from genome assembly GCA_009830355.1 of Cherax destructor. Lineage (NCBI taxonomy): Eukaryota > Metazoa > Arthropoda > Malacostraca > Decapoda > Parastacidae > Cherax > Cherax destructor. The sequence continues at coordinate 112,979 of WNWK01005454.1, forward strand.
AGGATATGAGAAAATAGCCTCTTGAAACTGTGAGATAATGATAGTTTCATAAATCTGAAAGATAATGTTCAACAGAGTTAGTCTCCTGTTTCACCTTCGTGTGGGTTGACGTTCTAAGCCACAACCCAGCACGCTCGAGGCTCCACAACCCAGCACGCTCGAGGCTCCACAACCCAGCACGCTCGAGGCTCCACAACCCAGCACGCTCGAGGCTCCACAACCCAGCACGCTCGAGGCTCCACAACCCAGCACGCTCGAGGCTCCACAACCCAGCACGCTCGAGGCTCCACAACCCAGCACACTCGAGGCTCCACTCACAAGTCAACATACTCGCCACAATATGACTGCAAATTTTGGTGGATATTTGAGCGCGTTATTTTCATGTTGGCTGTCTGCCTAATGGTGCTTGAAGTAATAATGTGTAAAGTCTTGGTGTATTCACAAACATTAAAAGCTCTACACATATATACACACACACACACACACACTCAGATGCGATAGTTTACACACGAATTTTTATTTAAAAATGTATCAGTAGTCACACCTAATCCGTGAGAAGTGTGGCCAGGGGAATGTGACCTCAGTTGTCTCCACCAGTAGAGATCATTCTCCTTGCAGCGGAGTAGTTGCCGCTGCACGAACGCACGCATACAGTCTCAGACGAAGCACGAACATGGGAGCAGACGATCACACACGAACGCTTGTAGTGTACACAAAAGTACGGACGCAGACACACGCACGGACGCTCTCAAACGCAGTTACATTCACGAGATATATAAAAGAACGGCTGAGCAGCGCCATCTGACTGTCCACATTAATGGCGATCAGCGCCGCCAGCAGAGTCAGACGCGGTCACCTGTAAAGTCTTTAGTTCCAGCAATCGCCAATGACCAGCAAATCCTGGCGCTAATTACTAATACTACATGATTTAATTAATATCGAACCGTTAAGTGGTATCCTTCGCTCGTAATAAGCCTACCAGTCAGTTCTGACTGGACTCGTCAGCCGCCGACCTCAAGAAACCGATCAGATATTTCTTGTTCGATAAAACAATGGCTCGTCTCTCGTTAAACTGAGTTGTCAGATCCTACTGACTTTAGTAGCAATGGAGCTAGCACCTCTATGACCCTTGTGGGTTTAGCGCTTAGTTTTGATTTTAATAATTATCGAGGCAGCAATATATACACCAGTCATTTCCTACGGAATTCGCCAGTCTCTTGACTTCGCAAACCCACTAGTCGGTTCCACTGGGTTCACCAGTAGGAAACCCACCAGTCACTCTCATTTGGGTTTGCAAACAACGTCTAAACACTCAGTAATTACTCTAATGCTAACCAAAATAACAAGTAAATTACAATTTATTTGGCGTTCATGACACACCCAAGGCTTGCGTCCCCTTTATACCAGCCAGACTGACTGTTAGGTCAGTGTACCTGCAGAGGGGCCCCGGCTATTCTGATTAGTTGCCAGGTTTTATCCTCAACCAGATGGGTACAAAATAACGTACAAGCACGAAAGCAATCTCTTGGCCATACAATACAGTACTTCAAAAATGTGTACTCACCTATTTGTACTCACCTATTTGTGGTTGCAGGGGTCGAGTCATAGCTCCTGGCCCCGCCTCTTCACTGATTGCTACTAGGTCCTCTCTCTCCCTGCTCCATGAGCTTTATCAAACCTAGTCTTAAAACTATGTATGGTTCCTGCCTCCACTATGTCGCTTTCTAAGCTATTCCACTTCCTGACAACTCTATGACTGAAGAAATACTTCCTAACATCCCTTTGACTCATAGGAGTCTTCAACTTCCAATTATGACCCCTTGTTTCTGTGTCCCCTCTCTGGAACATCTTGTCTCTGTCCACCTTATCTATTCCTCGCAGTATTTTATATGTCGTTATCATGTCTCCCCTAACCCTCCTGTCCTCTAGTGTCGTCAGGCCGATTTCCCTTAACCTTTCTTCGTAGGACAATCCCCTTAGCTCTGGGACTAGTCTTGTTGCAAACCTTTGCACTTTCTCTAATTTCTTGACGTGCTTGACCAGGTGTGGGTTCCAAACCGGTGCTGCATACTCCAGTATGGGCCTGACGTATATGGTATACAGAGTCTTGAATGATTCCTTAGTGAGGTATTGGAACGCTATTCTTAGGTTTGCCAGCCGCCCGTATGCTGCAGCAGTTATCTGATTGATGTGTGCCTCAGGAGATGTGCTCGGTATTATACTCACCCCAAGATCTTTTCTTTGAGTGAGGCTTGCAGTCTTTGGCCACCTAGACTATACTCTGTCTGCGGTCTTCTTTGCCCTTCCCCGATATTCATGACTTTACATTTGGCAGGGTTAAATTCAAGGAGCCAGTTACTGGACCAGGCTTGCAGCCTGTCCAGGTCTCTTTGTAGTCCTGCCTGATCCTCGACTGATTTTATTCTTCTCATTAACTTCACATCATCTGCAAACAGGGACACTTCTGAGTCTATCCCTTCCGTTATGTCATTCACATATACCAAAAACAGTACAGGTCCTAGGACTGACCCTTGTGGAACTCCACTCGTCACAGGTGCCCACTCTGACATCTCGTCACGTACCATGACTCGTTGTTGCCTCCTGTCAGATATTCTCTGATCCATTGCAGTGTTTTTCCTGTTACGTGTGCCTGATCCTTTAGCTTTTGCATTAACCTCTTGTGAGGAACTGTGTCGAACGCCTTCTTGCAGTCCAAAAAATGCAGTCTATCCACCCCTCTCTCTCGTGTCTTACTTCTGTTACCTTATCATAAAACTCCAGTAGGTTTGTGACACAGGATTTTCCTTCCCTGAAACCGTGCTGGTTGTCGTTTATAAGCTTGTGTCTTTCTAGGTGCTCCACCACTCTCCTCCTGATGATCTTCTCCATGACTTTGCATACTATACACGTCAGTGACACAGGTCTGTAGTTTAATGCCTCGTGTCTGTCTCCTTTCTTAAAAATTGGGACTACATTTGCCATCTTCCACGCCTCAGGTAGTTGCCCAGTTTCAATGGATGTGTTGAAGATTTGTGTTAGTGGCACACACAACATCTCTGCTCCCTCTCTAAGGACCCACGGAGAAATGTTGTCCGGTCCCACCGCTTTTGAGGTATCGAGTTCACATAGCAGCTTCTTCACCTCCTCCTCGGTTGTGTGTATTTCATCCAGCACTTGTTGGTATACCTCCCTATTCTGAATTCCTGGAGTCCTACCTGTCTCCTGTGTAAATACTTCTTTAAATCTCATGTTGAGCTCCTCACATACCTCTTGGTCGTTTATTGTGAACTCCCACCTTCCTTTCTCAGCCTGATTACCTGGTCCTTGACTGTTGTTTTCCTCCTGATGTGGCTATACAACAGCTTCGGGTCAGACTTGACTTTTGATGCTATATCATTTTCATATTGTCGCTGAGCCTCCCTTCTTACCTGTGCATATTCGTTTCTGGAGCAGATCATCCGTGCTGTCTGGCGTTGATTGTCCAGTTCAGTTCCAGATGCTCCACCATTCTTTTCCTGATGATCTTCTCCAAGACTTTGCACACTATACACGTAAGTGACACCGGTCTGTAGTTTAGTGCCTCTTTTCTGTGTGTGTGTGTGTGTGTGTGTGTACTCACCTAATTGTGGTTGCAGGGGTCGAGACTCAGCTCCTGGCCCCGCCTCTTCGCTGTCTGCTACTGGGTCTCTGCTCTCCCTGTTCCATGAGCTTTATCATACCTTGTCTTAAAACTATGTATGGTTCCCGCCTCCACTATATCGTTTGCTAGACTATTCCACTTCCTGACTACTCTATGGCTGAAGAAATGCTTCCTAACATCCCTTTGACTCATCTGAGTCTTCAGCTTTCAGTTGTGCCCCCTTGTTTCTGTGTTTCCTCTCTTGAACATTCTGTCACTATCCACCTTGTCGATTCCCCGCAGTATTTTGTATGTCGTTATCATGTCTCCTCTAACCCTTCTGTCCTCCAGTGTTGTTAGTCCTATTTCCCTCAACCTTTCTTCATAGGAGAGTCCCCTGAGTTGTGGAACTAGCCTTGTCGCAAACCTTTGCACTTTCTCTAGTTTCTTGACGTGCTTGACAAGATGTGGGTTCCAGACTGGTGTTGCATACTCTAGTATGGGCCTGACGTACACGGTGTACAGTGTCTTGAACGATTCCTTGTTAAGGTAACGGAAAGCTAAACTTAGGTTTGCCAGTCGCCCATATGCTGCCGCAGTTATCTGGTTGATGTGTGCCTCCGGAGACGTGCTTGGCGTTATACTCACCCCAAGGTCTTTCTCCTTTGACGAGGTTTGTAGCCTTTGTCCACCTAGCCTGTACTCTGTCAGCGGTCTTCTTTGCCCTTCTCCGATCTTCATGACTTTGCATTTGGTGGGATTAAATTCGAGAAGCCAGTTGCTAGACCAGATGTCAAGCTTGTCCAGGTCTGTTTGAAGTCCTGCTTGGTCCTCTTCCGATGTGATTCTCCTCATTAGTTTCACATCATCTGCGAACAGACACACTTCTGAGTCTATCCCATCAGTCATGTCATTTACATATACCAAGAATAGCACTGGTCCTAGGACTGACCCCTGCGGTACACCGCTCGTCACAGGCGCCCACTGTGATACCTCATCACGCACCATGACCCGTTGTTGCCTCCCTGTGAGGTATTCCCTGATCCATTCCAGTGCCCTTCCTGTTATACATGCCTGTTCTTCCAACTTCTTTACTAATCTCAAATGAGGAACTGTGTCGAAGGCCTTCCTGCAGTCCAGGAAAATGCAATCAACCCACCCTTCTCTCTCTTGCCTTACTTCTGTTACTTTATCATAGAACTCCAGGAGGTTTGTTACACAGGATTTGCCTTCCCTGAATCCGTGCTGTCTGGCGTTGATTGTCCAGTTCAGTTCCAGATGCTCCACCATTCTTTTCCTGATGATCTTCTCCAAGACTTTGCACACTATACACGTAAGTGACACCGGTCTGTAGTTTAGTGCCTCTTTTCTGTCTCCTTTTTTTAAAGATGGGGACTACGTTGGCCTTTTTCCATACCTCAGGTAGCTGCCCAGTTTCAAGGGATGTACTCGCCTAATTGTACTCACCTAATTGTGGTTGCAGGGGTCGAGACTCAGCTCCTGGCCCCGCCTTTGCACTGTCCGCTACTGGGTCTCTGCTCTCCCTGCTCCGTGAGCTCTATCATACCTTGTCTTAAAACTATGTATGGTTCCCGCCTCCACTATATCGTTCGCTAAACTATTCCACTTCCTAACTACTCTATGGCTGAAGAATTGCTTCCTAACATCCCTCTGACTCATCTGAGTCTTCAGCTTCCAGTTGTGTCCCCTTGTTTCTGTGTTTCTGGAACATCCTGTCACTGTTGAATAGTGTGTGGGTGTGTCTGTGTTTGTCTGTGTCTGTGTCTGTCCACCAAAATTCATTCCAATTACATCATTTATCAAAATGTTCAAGAATATCCACCTCACTATATTCACACTCCTCGCCACAATATTCACACTCCTCGCCACAATATTCACACTCCTCGCCACAATATTCACACTCCTCGCCACTGTATTCACACTCCTCGCCACTGTATTCACACTCCTCGCCACAATATTCACACTCCTCGCCACAATATTCACACTCCTCGCCACAATATTCACACTCCTCGCCACAATATTCACACTTCTCGCCACAATATTCACCTCTCGCCACTGTATTCACACACCTCGCCACTGTATTCACACTCCTCGCCACAATATTCACACACCTCGCCACAATTCTCACACACCTCGCCACAATTCTCACACACCTCGCCACAATATTCACACTCCTCGCCACAATATTCACACTCCTCACAATATTCCACATCCTCGCCACAATATTCACTCCTCGCCACAATATTCACACTCCTGCACAATATTCACACTCGCCACAATATTCACACTCCTCGCCACAATATTCACACACCTCGCCACAATATTCACACACCTCGCCACAATATTCACACTCCTCGCCACAATATTCACACTCCTCGCCACAATATTCACACTCCTCGCCACAATATTCACACTCCTCGCCACAATATTCACACTCCTCGCCACAATATTCACACACCTCGCCACAATATTCACACTCCTCGCCACAATATTCACACTCCTCGCCACAATATTCACACTCCTCTGCCAATATTCACTATTCACCACAGTATTCACACACCTCGCCACAATATTCACACACCTCCACAATATTCACACACCTCATACAATATTCACACCCTCGCCACAATATTCACACACCTCGCCACAATATTCACACTCTCGCCACAATATTCACACACCTCCACAATATTCACACCCTGCTACAATTCACACACCTCGCCACAATATTCACACTCCTCTACAATATTCACACACCTCGCTACAATATTCACACCTCGCCACAATATTCACACTCCTCGCCACAATATTCACACACCTGCCAATCAATATTCACACCCTCGCTCACAATATTCACACTCTCGCCACAATATTCACACCCTCTGCCACAATATTCACACTCCTCGCCACAATATTCACACACCTCGCCACAATATTCACACACCTCGCCACAATATTCACACACCTCGCCACAATATTCACACACCTCGCCACAATATTCACACACCTCGCCACAATATTCACACACCTCGCCACAATATTCACACACCTCGCCACAATATTCCACACCTCATACACATATTCACACTCCTCGCCACAATATTCACACTCCTCGCCACAATATTCACACTCCTCGCCACAATATTCACACTCCTCGCCACAATATTCACACACCTCGCTGCACAGTGTCAGCAAAACAAACCTAATTGAGAAGTCAAATTTGCATACCCGACAAAAGTTTCCGGACCATAGGATGGACACTAATGTGAGTTTTACCATGAATTCTCTGCCTGGGTTTTGCAGTTGGGTTGAGATGTGTGATGGGTAGGAGAGAGGGAAGGAGGGAGAGGGAGAAGTATATGAGGAGAGGGGAAGAGTAATGTTATGGCATGAGAGGGAGAGGACAAATGAAGAGGAACATGTGAATGAGAAATGAACGAGGGTAGAAAATGAGGAATAAGGAAAGGAGAGGAAAGAGAAAGATTTAACGAGAAATTACAGGAAGATGGAATAGGGGTTAAACCGAGGCGATGGATCTCGCTCTCAAACACAGTACTGATGTTCAACACAGTGGCTGTAGACTTAGCTGGCTTACATCTCTCAGTACTGGTCACAGACCGGGCCGCGGGGGCGTAGACCCCCGGAACCCTCTCCAGGTATACTGCTTGTGGCTCTTAATACCCCAGTGATACACACACGTAAACATACATGGGGACAACTGTCATGCCGTCAGAGACGCACTTGTCTGTCATTCTCTCTGTCTACCTCTTCCCTGTCCACTCCATACTACTATTCACTCTTCATCTTACGCATCTACATTGCCTCTTCCATACCTTCCCAGCATCATTTCCATTCCCTTCATCTTTGATCTTCATCTCCGTCTCTTCTGTCTTATTCTCCACCGTGTCTGTCGTCATCGGCGTCTGCTGCACCTTCATCAGGGCCAAAACAATACTATCTCTTACTACAAGGTTCAGTTCTAATTAATAAAAGGTAAGCAGGTAAACCACATTACAAGCATGTTTCTTCGTGCCAGTAGTCTTTAGTACAGCTGAGTTGCTCTCAAATAA